>PVKA01008413.1:0-73160 GCA_004027165.1 Ctenomys sociabilis
TCTGTGCCAAAATCAAGAAACTTATATTTATATAATTAGAATTCTCAAAGTAGAAAAGGGTAAGCAATAAATGTTTAATGATTTAAAATTTCAGAATTTAGTTGAAATTATTGTACATGTCCAAAAACATGAATCTTTTGCACAAGACATTTGAATAAAATCATGCCAAGAGACACAAAAATGAAATTGTCTAAAACTTATTATAAACAAAAAAATAACTAAAGTATACACATATAAAAAATTAGCTCTGGAAGAACAAAATTAAATATCATCTTATTTCACATTAGAAAGGAAAATATAAGACCAAGTGTGTAAGAAACTATACTAATTAATTCAAAGGACTGAAATAATAAAAAAAAATCTGTCTTCATTGAATTTTATACTTAGCAAACATACCTTTGAAAACTAAAAGTAAAATATTTTCCAATTAAACAAACTCAAAATATTCTAATACCTCCAGACATAACATATAGGAAATAACAAAGAGCATAATCCAGAGAGCAAAATAATCCTCTCCAGAGGTCTAGAGAAATTGCTGTATGTGCCTCAATAAAAAAGAAAAAGATCTTAAAATGATAGTTATGCAAGACTATGTAAAATATATTAGATGAACCCATTTAAAAGGTTATTGAAGAATTCTACAAAGCAGTATTAATATTATTTCAGGTTATATACATATTTTTTTTCGTGTGTGTGTGTGTAAAAGACAAGGAAAACAATTGAAATATAAAGTCAAGTAATATAAATTCAATTGAAAATAGAAATCTACTCTTCAAAGTTTCTAATACAAGAAGAAAATATCATACCATGTCTTTTCAGTAGATTGTAAGTCAAAGATACAGTATAAATGCTAAAACAAAAATTAAGATTAAACAATATTCAGAAAACTAATTGTTAATTAAAAATTAAATGTTTCAAGATGAATTAAGTAAAAGTTTTCATGATAGTAAAGGATTACTAAGAATAAAACATAAAATAAATACTGAAATGGCAAATATATGACCAGCCCTTCTAATAATTTGGGGGTAGGATATCACTCAACGTTCTAATATGTCGTGGACATGGACAGTGTCCATGATGCTTATTGGTGACCGGGTGTCACTTGTAGGTGACATGAGCTACTGTTATTTCCTTGATATCCACCCTACAGACCTAGATTGAATCATAACCCATAGGTACAGGAGAAGTCCATTCATAGAATATGCTGATGGAAATATGGTGCTGCTGTATACAAAAGAATAAATGAAAGATTGTATCTGTATCCCTCTCATTCTCCTGTGTTGAATTGTTTGCCCTATTCGGTGGGTTCTTACCATTCTCATTCATGGGGTTCTGATCATTTTGCTCCCTCTCTAGAACATCATTTAGTAATCTGCGTAGGCTTGGCTTTCTCATCATGAAATTCTTTGATGTTCTTCGTCATGGAAGTATTTCAGTTCTCCATTATACTTGAGAGTTTTGCAGGGTATGTCAGTATGGGTTGGAATTTGTTTTCTTGTAAGACTTGTACTACTTTACAGCATGCTCTTCTCGACTTGATGGTTTGTGAAGAAAAATCTGCCATTATTCTGATGGGTTTTCCTTTAAATGTGATCCATTTCTTTTCTTTAGTGACTTTTAGTACACTGTGTCAAATTTCTGGGATCTTCATTATTATGACTGGATGTGTTTTTAATTTGGTTGATGTTCTTTGGAATTCTCTGTGGTTTGGTTACCTGAATGTCAGATTGTTTCCTGATATATGGGAAGTTTTCTGCTGTTACTTCTGTCCATATCTTTTTATATTATTAGTATTGACTCCGTTCTCACTGATGCCTATTAGTCTTACATTGTTCATCTTCACATCATCTTGCAGATGCTGAATTATTTTTTTTCCTGCATCCTAGTTGTTTTTTTCATATCCCTGTTTTTGGTTTATTTTTAAAATAATTTCAGTGAGAAAAAAATATTGATACAGTTTCAAAACGATTCATAGGACAGTTTCAATAATACATTGCATATTGTTGTCTTCTTAGTGGTTATTCATTGTACATGACACAGACATTCTGTCCTGAAACACCATGGCTCAGTGGAATAAGTGCTTGCCTGGCAAGCGCAGGGGCCTGAGTTCAATCCCTAGTTCTGCACAAAAAAAAAAAAAAAAAGAAAAAGAAAAAGAAAAAGAAAAAAATATATATATTCACTCAATTAAGAGAAATTGACTATAGCCATCCTATTTTGTACATAGATACAAAATGACCCATCATTTGCATCCCCTTTTTTCTTTAGATTTATCAAAAATGGGTATTCCATTGCCATTTAAATATCGTAGGTGCATGAATTCAGCAAAATATTCCAATATAGTCCAGTAGCCCATAATAGTAGTGGGTTATCCATAGGACTGGGAATGTGAGTTGTTCACTTGAGCCTTTCACAGCTCAGCATATTAATATGGCTTTACTTTTTAAGCCTCTTTTTTGTACTTTTCTGCTAGATGGTTAGGACTAAGATGTAGCAAGAAATGTAAATTTTGTATTTGACAATGTCAGTCAAATCCCCTCAGATTTTACCCTGAAACACTGTACAGCATTTTGTGGAACCTCTCTTCATTGTCTAATCCTTAGGTTCTTGCTTTCCTTTTAATTGTGCTGTACCTCTCTATTTTTATTTCTTCTTTTGAGTTCTTACACTAGGGCAACTATGATATTTACACATGTGTGTCTGGTTTATTTCACTTATTTATTTCATCTTCAAGTGCCATCCCCTTCAATATAAAGGCTTTGAGTTTATCATTCTTCATAGTGGAGTAATACTACATTGTATAAAGATACCACATCTCTTTCGTCCATTCCTCAGGTGACACATACCTTGGCTGTTTCCCAGATTTGGCTGTCACAAATTGTGTTGCTATAAACATAGGTACACTATGATATGACATTTTCAGTTCCTCTGGGAAAATTGTCACCAGGGGGATAGCTGGTTTGAATGGGATTTCCAGTCCTGGTTTTATAAGGAATCTCCATACTGACTTCCATAATGGTTGCACCAGCCTGCATTCCCACCAGCAGTTGGGATTCTCTTTCCTCACACCCTCTCCAAGATTTGTTGTTTGTTGATATGTTTAGGATAGCCATTCTTCCTGGGGTGAGATGGTATCTCAGTGTTCTTTTAATTTACGTCTCACAGATGGCTAGTAATATGGAGCATATTTTCATACATTTATCCACTTCTATAATTTCATCCTCTGAGAAGTGTGTGTTCATCTCAGATGCCCATTTCTGGATTGGGGCTTAAAATTTGGGGGCTCTAATGTTTTGTGGTTCTTTATAAATTCTAGAAAGAAGACCTTTGTGTGAGTGCTTATTAGGTAAGATATTTTCCAAAGTTGTGGATTGTCTTTTCACTTTGTTGGTAATTTCTTTTGATATGCAAAAACTTTTCAATAAGAGGAGGTCCCAGTTTTTAATTTTTTCAAGCATTCCCTGTGCAGTTCAGTTTTTGTTCATGAACTCTTTGCCTACCCCTATGTCTTCAAGAGTTCCTTCTACTTTCTCTTTCAGGAGATATACTGTTTCTGCTTTAATGTTTAGATCTTTAATCCATTTTAGCTTAGTGCATATTGATAGACCTGGGTCAAGTTTTAGTATTTGGCATGTAGAAAGCCTGTTTTTCCAGCAATACTTGTTAAAGAGGCTATTTTTCTTCCACTAACCATATTTGGCCCCTTGTCAAAGATAAGATGGCTAAGTGTGTTCATAGAGGCCTTTGCATCTTCTAACCTATTCCATTGATCTTCAGGTCAATTTTGTTGCCAGTACCATGCCAATTTTATCACAGTAGCTTTGTAGTATAATTTCAACTCAGGAATTGTAATGCTTCCTGCCTTGTCTTTGTTGCCTAGGATTATCTTTGCTATTCTAGGTCTTTTATGGTTCCAAATAAATTTTAGGAGTGATTGCTCTAGGTCTGTGAAATATGTTGGTGGTAGCTTGATTGGAATTGCACTAAATTGGGACAGCAATTTTGGGAGTACGGCCATCTTCACAATATTCATTCTTCCTATCCAGGAGCAGGAAATATCTTTCCATTTTTTGAAATTCTCTATGATCTGTCTCTTTTCTTTTTACAAAATACTATAATTTTCCTTGAAAAGATCTGTGACTTCTTTCATTAGATTAATTCCCAGGTATTTTGTTTTCCTTAGTGCTATTGTAAATGGTATTGTTTCTCTAATTTCCCTCTCAGTGTGTTTGCTATCTGTGTAGAAGAATGCTATTGACTTTTGGATGCTGACTTTATATCCTGCTATGCTGCTGAATTTATGTATCAGTTCTAGCAGCTTCTTGGTGGAGTTTTTTGTGTCTTTCAAGTAAAGAATTATGTCATCTGCAAATAATGATAGTTTAACTTCTTCTTTACATATTCTTATTCCTTTTATTTCTCTCTCTTGTCTAATGGCTGTAGCTAATGATTCCAGAAGTGTATTGAATAGGAGTAGTGATAAAGGACATCCTTGTCTTGTACCAAATCTGAGAGTAAAAGATTTCAGTTTTCCCCATTTAGAATTATGTTAGCCATTGGGTTCTCCTAGATGGCTTTTATCAGATTGAAGTAGAGGCTATCTATTCCAGTTTTCTTTAGGACTTTGAACATGAATGAGATTTGCATTTTGTCAAAAGCCTTTTCTGCATCGATTGAAATGATCATGTGGTTTTTGGATTCAGCTCTATTGATATAGTGTATTACATTTATAGATTTGTGTATGTAGAACCATCCTCGTATACCTGGGATGAATCCTACCTGGTCATTGTGTATGATATTTTTGATGATTTGCTCTGTTCTATTTGCGAGGATTTTATTCAGGATTTTTGCATCTATTCACGAGGTCGATTGGATTGTAGTTCTCTTTTTTAGTTGCATCTTTCCCTGGTTTTGGTTATCAGTATAATACTTATGTCCAGGAATGATTTTGGGAGGATTGCTTCCTTTTCAACTTCATATATTCAGGAGTATAGGGATTATATCTTTTGTAAATTTCTTGTATAATTCAGCTGTGAATCCATCAGGACCTGTATTTTTCTTTGTCGGTAGATTTTTTATTATATTTTGTATTTCATTGGCTGTTATTGGCTTATTGAGAGTTGTTATATCTTCTTGATTCAGTTTTGGTAATTTGTACCTTTCATGGAATCTGTCCATCTCTTCTGTGACTTCTATTATGTGAGTGTAAAGATTCTCAAAGTAGGGATTGGTTTGCAGGGGTCTGGAGAGTGCACAGGAAGTTCTCGCTCTTGTAGGGGGCCTATGTTGGATCCGGAGAGGTCCAGTGGGTGCAGCGGAGCGTGGAAGCTCTCCCACACACTTGCTGGACCTGGACTTCAGCTGGATTTTTAGGGGTCCTGAGGGTGTGGTCATCCTAGTTATTTTTGAGAATTTTTTTTTTTCCTTTTTACTGGCTGCTATGGTGTCTTCACAGTCTTTCTATTTTCACTTTCATTCAAATGGTTTTGCCAGCTTGTGATTGAGGTTTTAATTTCCTGTATAGCACTTTGAATCTGCTTCATGCATTCTATTTCTTTCCTATACTGCTCATTCAATAATTCCATCATTTTTCTATTCTCCTCTGTGTTTTTATCAGCATCTTTTTTAGAAGCATTTAGTACTTCTTTCATTAGAGTTATCATTTCTTTTTTACTTCAGAAGTTATTTCTGATCTGATTTCCTCTATACCTTCCTGCATTTGTTTCTTTACTTCAGGTGCTATTATTTTCAGGTGTATGATTTCCAATTTCTTCTATGCTATTGTCTCCTGCATTTGGTCTGGATGGGCTCAGGGCCCGAGAATATATTTTTCTTCTTCTCTTACATTTTGTATAGCACTGTCTTCTGACCTTTGGTGTAGAGCTTAAATATAATTATTACCTTTAACACCAGATCTGGATCTACTAAGTTCAAATTCATCCAGGTAGGTGTGGCTGTGGTCCATTTCTTCCTGCTGCAGCCCGTGAAGGTGAACCCTCTTTTCCACTCTGGCAAGGTGTTCTGCTCCCAGATCAGCTGATGGGTCTTGCCTCTAGCCTCTCTGCAGGGAGTTCTCCTGCAGGGTTCCATACCAGGCCTGTCTGATGGAGGAAGTGCTACTCCCATATGTGCCTAGGCTCTAGGTGGAATGAGGATCTGGCAGACCCTGGGCAATCCCTGGAGCAAAGAACTGTTATCATCACCAGCTTCAGTATTCCTCTGTTTTTTTCATTGTTTAAAAAAGTGGCAAAGGCAAAAGAAAGCTGAGCACCAGCTATTGGCTCTTAGTGATGTTTGAGTGAAGCCTGCTGTCTCTGCTCTAGCTGTCAGTATTTCCCATATACTAACCCACTTCCTCTTTAGAGAAACTCCATGAATTCAGTAGGCACTGTTTTAATCCCCATTTCAAAGGTGTGGACACAGAGGGGCCAGCTTAGATGTGTCCCAGGATACTTTATTAACATTTCCACATCAACCCAGCTCCAGCAGTGTCAGGACAGAACAAAAGTTGTTCCTGTGGTCTTGGTGCCAGAATCTTTCTCTGGGCACTGTCTGCAGGAGCTGACAAGGTTGCCAAATGGCGAGAGGTCCACACAAGCTCCCACTACATCTCAGGCATCCCATTAAATTCCAAGTTAACAAAAAGTTTGTGAAAGATGTCCTGCTGGATGCTGCAACATGAAGTTGCTTTGAAATTCCATCCACCTGCTTCCTTTCTGGGTTATGACCTTCACTCTCATCTTCTCTCTCCTGTCTGTGGCTGTAGGGTATGGTTCTGGATGAAGTATACTCTGTTTCTATAGAGAAGATGGATAAATCATTCAGGGGAACCAGAGGGATGACTCAGCTTTGAACCTTGAAGGAGGCATTTTGAGAGCCTTTTCAAGGTAACATTTTTAAGATAAGGATGGATTTTTCTTTTAAATTCCCTAAGTGGTGTTTCACCATGACCCAAAGCAGAGACTGACTGAAGTGCAGAGTAAGAAACAATGTGATAAAGAGGGAACATGGTGAAAACAAAGTTCTTGTCACATAGTTAGGAGGAAAGCCCTTGTTTCATGGTGTATGAAAAAGAGAAGTGGGAAGAGGAGAAGGGAGGGAAGGAGAAAAGCAAAAAGTGTGGGAAAGAAGGTCAAGAAGAAATGGTTTGCAAGTGAAAAGTAACAGGAGAAACAGAAAATGAGAACAGAGAAAAACCCACCAGTTTTTCGCTCAATTTATGTTTGACTTGTTGTGAAAATCCAGACTTCAGGCAGAATTTACATCATTTTCCCAGAAGCAAGACAGGGAGGTGGGTAAGGATCTGAGAGAAGTCTGACATCATTGTCCTTAAATAGATATTAACACTGTTATAAATGTTCTCTGTCAGCTGCCTGCCTGTAATAGCTGTCATCAGTCATATTTCATGAACTCCTTTCTTAACTTTGTGACTTGTGTCTAGATTTAATAGCCCTGACCCATATTCGCCACCTCTTAACCTCTGCATCCAAACCATGTCCCAGTGTATGCATCTGCAATTGTACTGCTACGCTTTTATTTCCCAATCTCCAAAGCGCATCCTTCGGAAATCTGCAGGCCTGGGTATAAATGTTGCTCTCTCCAAAACAAAGCTCATCAATTGAAAAAGTTTCATGCTTTTTTATAGAGACATTTAAAAATGTTAGGTGATGGCTTGAATCATTCCCCGCTGATGTACATCATCTCATTTGAAATAATGTATTCGACGGAAGCAAATGATCTACTCAAGAATATTCTCCATCACGCTTTCAATAAGAACTCATGGGCTTACCTCATTTCTCAAAATGCATTTCCAATTACAGCCAGTACTTGATCATCTGAGTACACAGCGCTTTCCCTGAGCGGTTCCTGTGGTGCTTTTTGCTTTCACCTTGATGCCTGCTCTGAGACCCTCTCAGAATCTGGGGCTGCTGGTGAGGGAGGGTAGCAAATGAGCTCCCTGAGAGGCTCAGAAACCTCATTGCCTCCATCTCCTCTGACGGGCCCTTCTAGATGACCTTGAATGGTTGGGGGTCTCAGGTCTTCTGCTAGGATGCCCTCTTTTTATCCCTTTCTAACAATTCCATTGCTTCTCTCACTCACCTCGCTGGTTCCGCAATCTACCTACTGCCCCTCCAGCCTCACAGTAGCGCCCAAATTTATGCCCTGTTGTTTGCTTGGCATCAACATTTAACTGTCAGGCCTCTCAAATCTCACTCTGAAAACCCGGAACTGCTAAGGTTTGTCATATCCTTTTATACTTACACCATCCTTTCCAATGCAGTGAATTGGAACAGTCTGCTGTGCCGAGCCCTCCTTTGCCACCTTACTCTGAGCTGTCTCTTCACATAATCACTCCTCTGGACAGAGTCTTCATCTCTTGCTTTCATTCTAGAGGTTTAAAAATTCTGGTACAGCTGGGTGTTTTTTCTGCCTTCTTTTCTACTTCCTTCCCCATCCCTTTTGTTGAGGGTTGGCTAACTGTCCTAGCAAACAGGCCATGTGGGCGGTCTTACCATTACCTGAGTTCACCTTCATGGTGAAAATGACAGCCAGAGTCTTTCTGTGCCCAAATTGGGGCGGGCCAATTCCAATAAAACTTTATTCATGGACACTGGCTGGGTTCTGTTCAGCTTTCCAGTGCCATGAAATATAATTCCTCTTTGGGGCTCGACATCTGTTTAGAAACTGCTGAAATCATACACAGCATGGGGATTCTGCCAAGAGGAGAGACCAGACCCCCCAGTTCTTGCCGAGCCTTGCTTCTTATCTCTGCTCCAGCTGCCCTAGGCTTGCTCACCTGGCATAGATCACTGACTGCACCGTGCTGTTTCCTGGCCTTTTCCTCTCTCCTTCCCCTCCTTTCCCTTCCTGCCACTTTCTTCCTTTCCTTCCCTTCTTCTCTTCTTCCATTTACCTTTCCTTCTCTCATTTGCTACTCTGTTTTTTAATTGAGTGTAGTTCGTATAAGTATTAGTATTTGTGCAGAGCACATAACCTTGGCATTCCTTGCCTGGAGTTGGGGCCTGTGTTTATCACATCTTAATTCCTTTTTCCATATCTTATTCCTCCCTTTCTGCCCCACCTCCTCCACCTCCTTTCCCCACCTCTTCATCCCTTTCTAAAATAAATACAGACTGTCTCTGAACTGTATTTGATTGCTGCACTTTGATTATTTTAATCATTTTCTACTTCTTAGCTAGACGAGTGTAATACAGGTGATGGTGGCACTCAGTGGAAAGCCAAGTATTGATTTAGATGTGGAAAACAGGATCAAATTCCCTATGAAAATGCCTGTACATTGAAACAATCTCCTGGTTACTTGCCCTGCTTGGTGGCCAGATCCACACATAGGAAATCAGCAAATACTCCACAGACTCCTGGGTCTGCGCTCCTCAGCTGTAGCTCATTCTCATTCACAGCCAAATGTGTTTCACTTCTACAGCTCTCTCTCCTACCCCACCTGGAATTACTTGGGAGCAAATGGCTCCATCAGTAAATATTTTAGTGTGTGTATCTTAAAGATGATACTTCTTTAGAAATCATATCTACAGACACACTGTAGTGACCCTGGACAAGTCAAACGTCCTTCAGTGTCCCCTCATGGCCTCCTGTTTCCTACACAGAGATCAGAGATGTCCAGGCTTTCAGTCTTCAAGGCAGCATTCAGTACACAGGGGTTGCCCTGCTGCACACAGAAAATATATAATGTAGTTAATATATACAAGCAACACGACTTCCTCCTTTTATTTTCCATTATGATATTAAAAAACTAAGAGGTAAAGTGGGACCAAGGGCATAGCTTGACTATCTAAGTGCCTGCCAGGTTTGATCCCCAATACTGCCCAGTCCTGGAACCCCAAGCGGGCCCTGAGATTCATCAAAGTTTTCCTTTCACCCTCACTTACCTAGTGGGGGCAGCAATTCTTTAGATAACAGAAACATGATGGCACATGCCTGTAATTCCAGACTGGAGAAGCTGAGACAGGAGGATTAGTATGAGTGTGAGCTGCATAGCAAGAGCTGAGAACCTATACCAAACACATGCATACATGCATGCATACATACATACATACATGCATGCATACATGGGAAAGCGTTTCCCTCTTTTTCTTCCTCTCCCATTATCCCTCTTTCCTTTCTCCCTAAGGTAAATACCAGCAAGCTTCCTGTGAGTACCCTTTCCCTTCACAGTGAGCAGCAAGTCACACACAGGGTTAGATATTCCCATAACTTACAGTTCACTAAATACATACAGCGAATCCCTATGCCCATTCCCAAAACTTGGACAACTTTTCCTAATGCAACTCAAACATTCCTTCCATTCACCATGTTGACAAAAGTTTGCTTTTACTTCCTCACTTACCTAGTGAGGGAAGCAGTTCTTTAGATCACAGAAACAGTTACCATGTTTCATAAGGGAATCACCTCGGTGCTGCCAGCCTACTCAGCAATGACAGAGGTTGATTTTAATTGTCACTTTTGCTTCTCCCTGTAAAGAACCGATGCTTCATTTTCTTGAATATTTCCAATATTCAAGAACTTTTCAGTTTCCAGGTCAGAGATTACTTGGCATTTAAAGGTAATCATCCCACCATTTATGCAATAGACTCTACCAGCGTCTGTTTGGGTTTTAGGTAGCCAGGTGATTGCCTGAACTTGTTTTGCTTTTCACATTACTTCTTTAATTCAACATGGATTTGTTGAGATCATGAATAACTGCAGGAAGCATTGATATCAGCCAATAGAAACTGGGCAAGGAGACGCTCCCATACTGCCTCAGGGATCTTGGAAAGGCACACCGGGAGGTAAGCTGAGGTTTTAGGACAGGAGAAAAGCTAGACAGCTCATCTGCTATGGACCTGGCATTGAGGAGCTGGGAAGAAGGCAGTGCTAGAAAGCAAAGAGCTTAGAAACTGAAAATTAAGGAGCTACAGAAAATGCCAGGATAGGTGGGGGGTATTCCTGGTGCGTTGGCAGAATTTGCAAGGGTGAGAGGTGTTTTTACAGGCATTAAGCTTCAGAGAGAAAAAGGATGAAATTACCTAATACATTTGTACTGCTGTTAAAATTAAAGTAATAACACTAGTTTTAGTCCCTTGAATGTGCTCACAGTGCTGTTTTAAGGGTTTTCCTTCTCCAGAAAGTTATTTCTAGCTAATTATCCTCACCAAGGAATGTAATCTGTCAGGCTGTCTTGCTAATGTTCCCCAGATGGGGGCTGCTTCACTGAATAGAAACTGAGATAATGGAAAGAATTAGACACTTAGAGGAGCTGATTATTTGGGGGGTTTCAAGGTGAAAAGGGTATCAGTTTTATCAAGAAAATCTGTCATGAAGCTGGGCACCAGCGTTGAAAGAGGGGAGAGAAAGAGCTCAGACCCTTCTCAGGGAGCTCAGTCCCGTCACGACCATCAGGGTCCACTAGGATATAAATTGCTTGGATGTGTTGGATATTTTGGTTGACAAGGATGTGAGGTGGGGTCAACATGAAAGGAACGATCAGCTCATAAGACTGTCCTGCTCCAGCAAATCAAGCTGCCATTGCAACTGTTTGCTTTCCTCTACATCAAAGCTTTTCAGATAGAGATGGCAAAGGGCAGGGTAACTTCTAAGGCTAGCCTGGTGAGGCTGAAATGTAACTGTAAAATAGGTTTCCTAACAAGAATGCATATATATATATATATATATATATATATATATATATATATATATATATATGCATTTACATGTATGTATATGTAAAATACAACACTAGAAAAAGTTTAATTACATGTATTAATGAATTGATGGAGAGATAGCTCAGCGATCTACGTGCCTGTCTGGTAAGCACAAGGACCCAGGTTTGATCCCTGGTACTGCATGCCATGCCAGCCCTTCAAAACTGGGTGTGGTGGTGCACACCTGTAATCCCAGCACTGGGGAGGCTGAGACAGGAGAGTCACTATGAGTCCAAGCTGTGTAGTGACACTGTACCAAGGAAAGAAAGAAAGAGAGAGGGAGAGAGAGAGGGAATAAGGGAAGGAGGGAGGGAAAAATTCAATGACATTCTAAGAGTTCATAATTTACATGCTATCTGCATGTTTTGGGTGCCTGTAGCAGTATCTGACAATGCATGTTTATTTCTTGAGATTTCCTATAATTACTTAGTGTACCTTCTTGCCGCCAACTCTTTGGTGGCAGAAAATGCAGTGTTTGTCTTGCTGAGGACCAAGTGCAGTGCTTGGAATAAAGCAAGTAGCTCCATAACTGGAAACTCAGCTTCCTTGGATTCTGCTTCCCGGTCGTGCAGCTGCATGTCCACGTGTCACCAAACAGTCGCCATCTCACTGCTCAGCTCAGAAGAAAACGTTGACACTTTAAGGATGCTTTCCTCACATCTTTTCATGTCCTCTTAGAAATCTTTGCACAGTTTGTGTAAAGCAGCTCATTTTGCAAGCATCTAGGCTGAATACTTGATGTTACAATTGTTAACAAACTACTGTCAATGCCAAAAGAATTTCTCATTGTTTCATCTGTAAAATCTTTCTTTAGTATTTTTTCACTTCTACTAGTACAAATTTGCAGTAAATAATGATCATTTCCACTGCAGAGGATCAGTGTGTGTACCAAGCACACTTCAGTTTCTCTTGTGGGGAGTTGGGATAGGGTTTCACCATGTATTTCAGGATGACCTTGAACATGCTATGTAGTCCAGGCTGGCTTCAGAATCACAGTGATCATCCTGCCTCAGCTTCCCAAATGTGAGAGAGTCACTGATTGTGGTAGTGAGAGACATTTCTTGGAATCTAAATGAAGCAAGGGTTAATGTACCTTAATATAGAATATGTAAGTAGAATATGTAAGACCATTGTTCTACATCAAGGTGCACTTTTAGGCACATTGTCCATGCAGGATGCTAGTACATTTTATTTCTATCATCTGTGTTTTAATTCATTTTATATATAGAGAGAGAGGAGGGGGAAGGGGAGGGGACGGGAGGGGAGGAGAGGAGAGGAGAGGAGAGGAGAGGAGAGGAGAGGAGAGGAGAGGAGAGGAGAGAGGAAGGAAGGAAGGAGAAGGAGGAGAAGGAGAGGAGGAAAAGAGGTTTCTTGAAGCCTGAGTGAAGTAGGGGTTAATGTATCCTATGAGTGCAACATTTATGGGACCTACAGACTGGTGGGACAGTTCTAGAAATTGAGGATTCAGAATTCATCAGTAAATTAAATTCTACCTCAAGGTACAAAAGGAATGGATAAACTTTGAGATCCTGGAGGAAAGTGGGAAGGGTAGCAAAAGAAAAGGAATATGGCAAGTAGGTAATTACACACTATGTTAAAAGATGTAAGAATATACAGTTAGTAGGTGATGGTGCTATGAGGCCAAGGGAAGGGCTTTAGAAGGTAATGGGCTGAATGGAAGGGCTCCAGGCAGGTGGCAAAGGGCTGAGGTCCTACACCAGGAGTACTCAACATATGAGAACGAGTCCACAATGGAGGTGATACTTGGAGTGGGCTCCTTGTTGCTGCTGTTCAGTCTGTGCACTTGTTTTTTAACCACATATAAGCAATATGTCATAAAATACTTTAGAGCAACAGTAGTGATACTTTTAAAGGTCCATAGAAATGGTAAGTTACTGATCCAAGATGACATTTTCTTAGCCTCCATGTTTTATTTTTTTATTAATTTTATTGAGAAACAGCAATGAGACAGTTTCAAAACTGATTAATAGGACAGTTTCAATAATTAATACATTGCATATTCTTACCCTCTTAGTGGTTATTCATAGTACAAGATGCAAACATGACATCCTGTCTAAATACTCTTAGTACAAATCCCTCTTCTCAATGAACTAAGAGAAAGTAGCTGTATATCTATCCCAACTATTTTGTATATACAGATACAAAACAGTCCTTCCTTTGTGTATCCCCTTTTATTGTTCAGCATTGCTAGAGATGGGTATTCCACTGCATCCATTGTTGGGGTGTGAATTCAGCAAAATAATCCGATATAATCCAGTAGTCTATAATAGTAGCGGGTTATCTGTACAACTGCTAATGTCAGAAGCTGTTGATCTGAACCTTTCACAGCTCAGCATATTCATATAGCTTTACGTTTTATAACTTGTTTTTATGCTTTTCTGGTGGATAGTTCAGACCAACATAAAACAAGACCTATATAACAAGAAGTGTAGCTTTTGTATCTGATAGGGTCAGTCAAGTCCCCTCAGGATTTATCCTGAAACCGTGTACCGCAGTTTGCATGTCTTGTCAGTGTGAGCCATGTGGATGAGTCACAACCATTGCTTGACCAATTTGCTCTCTGTGAAAGTCTGAGAGAATTTTTTCTGTCCATGTGATTCTCCTTAGGCACACTCTACATCATGAATTGCTTGCTCTGTGGCCTAATAATTTCCTTGATGAGAAAATTCGGGACACAACTGAGTTGCATGATGTTACAGTATAGGTTCTCCTAGCCTCCATGTTTTAAATCAGGTTAGAATCTAAGTACGGCTTTAAGCAACAAGAATTGAAGGGCAAGCACCCTTGTTACACAGGCTGAGAAACTCCGTATGGTTGTACAGATTAGCTCTTAGCTGCGCGACAGATCCCAACTGCATCTCTACCCAGTGTGGGAGAAGAAGTACACAGAAGCTGCGCTGAGGAAATCTGTATATAAATCGAGTCAATAGCTCCAGCTCTCGTGTAAAAGAATTTTAACACCTCCGTGGTAGACCAAAATACTAACAAATACTCTTCTTCCCAGAAAATAGCTGTCTTCCTAAAAATAAAAAAAGGCATACATAAGTTCCAATTTGTTTCTCAGGTGGGTGAGAAGGATCTGGCATTATTTACACTTATTCAGAGCATCCATGTCTGGACAGGAATTGTGAGCTTAAAAATAGTCAGCATTTCCCACCACCTGTGGAACATTCAATGCACTCGAGAGCTGGTTTCCCCCATTTCCTGCGGAGTTCCATCTGCTTTGCATACGGCACTTTTCCACATGTGAATAAAGCTGCTTAGGCCTCTGGAGCTGCAGACACATCCGGGTTCTGTATTGACCTGCAGTACCCCAGCCTGCTGCGCTGAAATGGCTTTTAGAAAATTCGAGACCAGCTTACAGCTGCTTGTGCCATGCTAACCCAATGCATACCTGGAGGGAAAGAGGAGAGCTGTGACAGCAAGTTTCTAATAATTTCGATCATGCAAGATCATAGTCTTTCAATTAATCTTCTAGCAAAAAATAATGATCTGTCTGTTTCTTTTAAAATGAATTTATCTAACTGGGAAGACTAATGAAGCTTTCAGATAAATCCTATTACAAATAACTACAAAAAATTATAATTCATCATTAGGCTCACCCTTTTTATTTGCAGTTTTATAAGCAGTTTTCTAGAAATCAGTGCTTTCAGTGACTAGAAATGGTAGCTAAGAAATTATATTGTTAATTATTCAGTAAAATATACACAGCTTTTGTTAAGTGACCAGCATTTGCTTATTACCTTTGTGAATATGTGTTTATGTAAAACCTTACCAAAATAAGGCAATCTGCTTAGTTTCACTATAAAATATGTCTTGTTTGTATCCAATACCCAGATTGAGAAAGATAGCAATTATAAAATAAAAGCCTGATCTGTCCTCTTTTCCTTTCTTCTTACAGTATTTCACTGAGATTTTGTTTTTAACCTTTACAAGAATACCATCATATTATAAATTTTCCACAACCTTTTGACTCTGCAGTTGATTCATATTAAGCAATATACTTCCAGCTGGTCTATTTTCAATGCAATCCCAGCTGCATTACTTTTAAATAGTTTTATAATATTTGATTGTATCACTATAGTTCAATTAATTTATCATTCTTTTTAGATGAATTTTTAGATTGTGTTTAGGCACTACAGAAATATTATATTTTCCTATAAAGAAACTTAGGAATTTCTTTAAGCTATATAACCTTTACTTACCTTCGAATTTATTGGTGATTGCCGAATTGTTTTCCAAAGAAGTCGGTAGAATCGTGGTAGGAAAGATCTTCACGTACATGTCCCCAAGAACTCTGGATATTTCAAATGTTTGTCAATCAGACAAACATGATCGAAATCTCATTGTTGTTATAATTTGTATTTCCCTGATTATAATGAAGCCTCTCTCAGAGAGACAGAGAGAAAGAGAGAGAGTGAGAGAGAGACAGAGAGAGAGCTCACCTTCCTTGGAATTCTTTCTTTCTATAACTACTTTTATGTAATTACTTTTATGATGTATGCATATATGTATTACCTTCCTTGAAATTATTTCTTTCTGTTAGTATTTTTACTCTTAGAATTTCTCAACTCAGCCAGATGTTAACCTTTATCCATTCTATATTTCACAACCATCTCTTGTTTAATTTTTCACATGGATTTTGGCACCTTGTCAAAGAAGAGACCTTAATTTTAACAAATACACAGGCACTCATGGTTTCCCACTTAAATTTGTTTATTTGTTTGAACAACTAATAATTAAAATATTATTATTATATGCCCTCTTCTTTGTATTTTGAAGTTCTGCTTTTTCGTTAGAACCTTAGTCCATTTGCAGTAGATTTTGTCAAGAGGTAAAGGCAGGGGCTACATTTTATTTGTTTGCTATAGATAAAAAATTTGTCAATTTCTCAAAGCTATCTAATACCCCAAATAAAAATAAACTTTCCATGCTCATAGGTTCTGCTTCAAGTTGTAAAAACTTCTGTCATTATTCTAGTAGTGTGCACTTGTAGCCAGCTACGCAGTCATGACCCCAGGGCACCAGCTCTCTGTGCATTGCTCTTCACAAATCCCTTGGCTATGCAGGGGCAATGACTCATCTCTACGCATTTCTGTGCAAATAGCTCAATGCCACTTACACAGCGACACACAAATGAGCAGTGATTTTGATTGAAAATGCATATTGCTACTTTTGAAGAATTTATATCATTAATGAACTTCTAATCCACTGATACAAAACATATCTTCTTTTATGTGATTCTTATTTAATATTGTTAGGTAAAACTTCAAATTTTGTTCATGCAGATTTTGCATTGATTTAAGAAGAGGAAATATTTACATCATGTATAATATCTAAAATTTTATATACTGTCATTAATATTAGGAATATGATTGATTTGTGTATTGTTCTTCTTGTTTTTATATCACACAATTTTTATCAAGTTAAAGACTTTTTAATATGCTTCAAAAATTATCAGTTCTCTGTGTAATACCCACTTGTCAGAATTATTTTTTTCACTTTTTATTGACATGGCTAAGAATTCAACATAACATTGATTGACTAATGGTGTTAATTGTAATTGTTTCTTTCTACTGATAAAAGGGGAGATTTCTTATATGGTAGTTCATATAAAAATGAGTTCTAGTATAGAAAGTAAAGCCATATTAATGTGCTCAGTTGTAAAAGGCTCTAGTCAACAACTTCTGTGAAGAACCCACTACTACTATGGACTGCTGGACTGTGTTGGAGTGTTTTGCTGAATTCAAGCACCTATAATAATTTAAAGCTAATAGAATACCCATCCCTGACAGGACTAAATGAAAAAAGGGAATACAAAGGAAGGACCGTTCTGTATTTGTATATACAGAACAGTTAGGATAAACATGCAGCTACTTATGCTTAATTCTACGAGAAGAAAGATTTGTACTAATAGTGTTTGGACAGAAGACCGTGTCTGCTTGTACTATGGATAACCACTAGGAAGATAATAGTGTAAAAGTATTAATTATTGAAATTGTCCTATTAATCAACTTTAAAACTGTCTCATTGATACTTGTCTCTCAATAAAATAAATTTAAAAAAAAAACAGCTAACTAGAGAGAGAAGAGAAGAATCAGAACAGAAGGGCTAAAGAAAGGAGTTTGACTTTTTTTAATAAAACTTGTATTTTAAAATTGCTGTTTGAAACAATGTAAATGATCTACACAGACTAAAATAAAACTGAAAAAAAAAATAAAAAGCACTTTTGGCTGAGCGTGGCAGCAGACAACTGCAATCCCAGCACTCAGAAGGTTGAGACAGGATTGCCTTGAGTTGGAGACCAGCCCTACAAAGTGAGGTTAGAGCCAAACTGAACTACATAGCAAGCCTATCTCATATTATGGACTACTGGACTATACTGGAATATTTTGCTGAATTCACACACCTACAATTTAAATGACAATGGAATACCCGTCTCTGACGAAACTAAACAACAAGGGGGATACAAATGAAGGACCATTTTGTATCTGTATATTCAAATAGGATAGATATACAGCTACTTTCTTTTAATTCAATGAGAAGAAAGATTTATACTAATAGTGTTTGGACAGGATATCATGTCTGTATCTCGCACTATGAATAACCACTATGAATACAACAATATGCTATGTATTAATTATTGAAACTGTCCTACTAATCGGTTTTGAAACTGTCTCATTGCTATTTGTGTCTCAATAAAATTATTTTTTAGATGAGTTCTAATAGTTTATAACTAATAGTTTGAACTCCTAGTTTCTCTGGCTTTCTTTCCCCCTATTCAGCTACCTCATTTTAGTCCCTGTGTTAGCATCTCTTCTTCTAGAATCTTCCCCATATTGGGGAAGACATGATTCAGTCTCAAGCCCTCATAGTACTCTGTGTCACCCAAAACATTATCAAGTCTTACTGAATTTGTCTTCAAATCACATATTTAACTGTGCTTTACACCATGTCCACCGCTACCATCCAGAATAAAAATGGCTTCAAATTTCCAGACACACAAGGATCTTGTTTCTAATTTTTAAGCCAAATTTTAAGCCATGGCTTTCCATGACACTTAAGATGAAACTTGAAATCTTTAATATGAATTAAAAATGAGTGTAATATGTCATCTCTGTCTATTGTCTTAAATCATTTCCTCCTCTTTCCCTCTTTATTTACTCCAACAAAATTAAACGGTCAGACTACAGTTTGGGCCTTGCTTCTCATGGAAGCTGAAGTAGTCCGCTAAATCCCAAATTACATCATTTATGCTCAAATACCCTTTCAGGCAGCACCACTTCCACCAATCCACTTATAGCGCTGTTTTTCCTCTCCTGGATTTCTTTCTTCTTCTTTACAAACCTTTTCTCATGTAAAATATAAAAAAACACAATGTTTAGGGTTTTTATTTCTTATCTGTTTTGTCTTTTCTACTTTTTTTTTCAGAACCAGGGATTGAACTCAGGCCCTTGTGCTTGCCAGGGAAGCACTTATCCTACTGAGCCACCTCTCCAGCCTTCTTTCCTACACTTTAATTTGAAATGGTAGACTGCTTCAGAGGATGGACTTTTTATCTTGCCCATTGCTGTGCCTGAAAAACTTAAATGAAGGGGAGGAAGATTGGGAGCAATTAAATATAAGGGTAATAAGTGACGGTTAAAGCCACTCTGCATGTGCTTTTCAAAATAAAAGAATTTAATATTTTGTCTCCACAAGGTTTCAGCACCCCACATCTCCAGCTGTGTACAACTATTCAGCTATGCAGTGCAGTATTTCACTATTGCACCCTTCAACTTCTAATCTACCCATATACCTCATTGCCATTAACTGAATCCTTTTCATTCCCGAGGCCTTTGGTCTAAGCAGTGAAAAGGACAAGTTGTTCTTTTTCATCTTCTCTTTCTTTACGCAGCTATCCTGAAATCCTATGACCACTGGGTTGTTTCATGGCTCTTTAAGAGAGGGTTAAATGGAATTTATAGAACCATAAAATCCTGAATAGGTGTTTGAACACTTTTCCGTTATGTGTTAATTATGAGATTAATGTCCCATCATTTCCACTGAAATAGGTGCTCATTAAGAACAGGAACTCAAATCTTTTCCAGTTTTGTACCCCAGGGTCTAACAGGACCCTGGTACCTCCAGAGATCAAAAATTCAATAAATGGTTCCTAAGTACATGATTGAAATACATTACCAATCTATGACATTTTTCTTAAAGTAATGGCTTAAAATAATCATCTAAATAATGCATATATTTTTTGGCAGAACCGGGGATTGAACTCAGGCCCTGGCACTTGCCAGGGAAGTGCTTACTCCACTGAGCCATCTCCCTGGCCCCTAAATAATATTCTTGAATGTCTAAAAAAAATTTGTCTGTGTGGCTCTTCCCCAAAAAATATTAGTGCAGTTCTCTGAGGTAAACAAAAATAACTTGATATCTCTCTAAGAATATAATCACTGGGTCCAAAAATATAGGGTGCTAGAGTGACAGGGGCCCTAAATCTAGAATATAGGTGAAGATTCACATCATTTTGAAACTATTAATATTTATTTGGGTAAGCTAGTTATTTTGCCTGGTGTTTGCTTCGTTAATATCTAGTAGAAGAATCTCAGACTCAATTCTGGGTTACATTACATTGATATTATTAAGTATTCAAATATTTTCACCTGTTATAAATAGTAGTAGTATTCCCTTGACTGAAAATTCCAGCAAAGCTTCAGATTTTTAAGCTTTGGATAAGCAACTCTTGCTAACGTTATAGCACTGAACTAGAAATATTTACTTGTATCTTGTTCACTGTTGATGTCTAAATGTTTTTGATTAAATCAAGATAACAAACATTTAGACTTGTAGGCTCAACAAAAAATAGACCGAGTTATTAGAATAGTTCAGAAAATGGAGAATAAATTGAAAGATATAAAAAATAAAGTTTATGAGTTTTATCTAGAAAGCTAGGGCTTACATGCAATATAGAAGATATTAAGTGAAGCATATATTATAGCTTCATTCCTGATGCATTGCTTTAACACCAAGAGGTTCAAATTCATTCCTGAAGATTAACCACAATACATAAGGGAACAACTGCAATGAGTTGAACCTAGAATTTTCTCCAAATATTTAAAATTTTATTCCCCAGAGGAAGGTGGCAGAAACGTTAAGGGGTTGGAACAGATGAGAAGTTAGGTCATGGAGGTTTATCCTCCAGGGGGCTGGTGGGATCCCAGTCTCTTTCTCCTCCTCCCTCCATTCCACCCATGAGCTCAATAATTTTATCCACTGTGTATGCCTCCCCATGACTTGTTAACTTTCCACAGGCCCTAAGCAACAAGGCCAATTGATTATGAACTTAAACCTTTTCAACTCCAAGCAAAAGTAAGCTTTCTGTCCCTGTAAATGGACTAACTCTGGTATTTTGTTACAGTAATACAAAGCTGACTAATACAACACCTAAGGAGTTTGGATGAAATGTTTCTGTCACCTATAACTGATCTAACAATTTTTATATTCAATTTGAACTTTAAGGATTATATGACAAAATATTTCCCTTTTTAGAGAATTATTTAAAGGAACAGATTAAAGAATAGAAAATAAAGTTCCAGAGAAACAAATTAGGCATTAACTTGCACAGTGATATTGTTTGAAAGGTGAAGAACAACATTTAGGTACATGTACAAGAACATAAAATACCAGAATGTCTGCCATTAGACCCAGCCCCCTTGGCTTTTATGATGACATGCTCTTTACTGATTTGATCTTTAAGGTGAATTTTAGGTTCTATATGGACAACCTAGAAAGTAATCAGAGTATAGACATATGCCTAAGAAATGTGTTATAGTCCTCAAGGGATTACTCTTTGCTTTGTTTTTCACTCACCATTACTGGCTTTTATCAGTCCCTGGTCATAGCTCCAATGAGGCAAGGACTTGTGCTCTAATGAAGTGAAGTTCTTGAAAATGCCAACTGGCATGGGATATGGAGTTATTAGAGTGTGTAACAAAAGGACCTTCCTAATGGCATGTCAGTATAACTAAGCTGGTACATCGGGAGGGCATCCCTAGTGGCAAGGAGAGGGATGTGCCTCAGGATGTCTCATGTGTGCCTAGGGCTGGAAGTATATCATTAAATCTGCTGTTTCTCCAGTGATATACAACATGACCGTTCTTTTCGTGCATAATAATAGGATAGCATTAAAAAGATGCTAAGCCTCCAGCAATCACAAAGATCATTTTTATAACCCAGGAATCCAAAGACCACATTTGAAAAGTACTAGTTCACTGGTGGTTGTTTGTAAAATGGAAACTGAAAAATTCAAGACTTTCCTCTCTATGGTTCTTTTCAGTCGTGTTCCACATTTGTGTGATAATGCACTTTACGTTAACACATTTGAATATGGGAATAAGATTGTTAGCTTCACAACTTATATTAGCAAAGGCATATCTATATTAGGAAACAACCTTATCCCATCTAAATGCTGGATACTTGAAAAATTGTTAATACCCACTTTTCACTTAAGATTTAATGGCTCCAAAGGATCCACTTTGTTGTATAATCTATAAACATTATAAAGTAATTTTCAAAATGCATCAATAGTAATTGTTTTCTGCCAAAATAGAGCACATATATTGTTCTTAATGTATGTTCACTGGTCTCATAGATTCTTTAAACTATCATGACACTGTAGAAATTATAAATCTCTTTGTAAATTTATACAACTTTGTAAAATACATACACACATATATAGGTATGAGTGTGTGTGTTATATGTATATGTCCTCTTCCAAACCTTTCCAAAACATAATCTTATTGAAGCAAAGAATAATATGTCTATAAAAAAAAGTTAGATCATGCTACTTTTCTGCCCAAACTGACAGTTTGCTTTGTGAGTGCAAGCTGTATCCTCTTCTGTGGCATATAAAATTCCACCTCCCCCCCCATATCATTTCTGACTTTTGATCCTCAGCACTTCTCTTTCTCACACAGGAGGCTCTTTCCATAATTCAAATATACCCCAAATATGAATTTGCATTTTCTCTTTCTGGAATGCTTCCCACAACATTTACATAGTTTTTTGCACCTTTATCTTATTCATTCAAATTTTGCCTGCTCATTGAGAAATCGTAATGGTTCCTCTATATTTAAAAATGTGGTCTCCATACCTAAGGCTGGTCTCCTTCTCCGTTTTTCTCCTTGCCATTATCAATTGCTCATGATATACACTCTGATTTATTCTGTTTTCCCCCACTAGAATGCCAGGGTGAAAGTTCTGAATATGTTTGAATGCTTTCCACCCTGATCTTTCCCATTATCTAGATCTCTCTGTGCCATACACAAATGAACAATATTTGTTGAAGTGGTTGAAAAAGATGCTACACCAACTGTGATCCTAAAATGTGGGAACAGTGGAGATAGAGCTTAAGGCCAAGAAGTCACTCAGGCCTAAACAGAAATCAATGAATCTTGACAAAATATTAATGATCATGAAATCATGGAAGTTGTATAGAACGGAGACCATGAATGGATAATCGCTATTTTTCACTTACTTAAAGTAATGCTTGCTGATAGCTTTGGAAGTTCAGTATCTTCGAGTTCTGTCCATCAAGATACTTGATCTCCAGCCTATGGTTCTAGAAACATTAAGAACTGGAGCCCTGCATTGTATTTTTGGTCACTGTGGTTGTGCCATGAAAGGCAAAATGGGACCAAAGTCACTGTCTCTCATCTTGGCCATGACCTGATCAGCTGTTCCTTGCCACACTGTCCCGCCACAAGGCCACAGCGATATGACCAATTTATCATGGATGAATGCTATGCAATTGAAAGCAAAGATAAAACCTTTTATCTACAAATTGATGACCTGAGGTGTCTGCTACAGCAACAGAAGCCTGGAGACGCACTTTTCTTTAGAAATATTGCTTTGTGTATATTAGAAAGATGTCCATGACTCTTTAAAGGGTGGGTCGGGTTATAGCCCTAGTCTGCTATGGGTTTAAAAGAGAGAGCCCTGAGTACTTCTAGCAAACAAGTGCCCTAGCTAGATTTGTTTATAAGGAAACAGAGTTATGCCAAACAGTTCAGAGTTCTCTGCCGGAGGCTCCTTGTAATAGAAGAGAAAGAATTTGCCTAATTTAATCAGTGGATCTTGAATTAGGTGAAGACAAATCTGCAGATTGGGATATAAATGGCAGTTTGTTGAAATCAGGCCAAAAAGGGATAGGATCAGTAGATTCGGTCGGGGCCCCTTTGCCATGCCAGCACAACTGAAGGAAGCTGGTTGCAAAGAGATTGAAATAACTACCCCATAGAAAACCCATAACTCCGTTTGTGCTGTGTGACTCCAGAAGAGCAAACAGAAGAGGACTAAAGCACAGAGGGGCTGGGACTTAAGACATTAGAGGATGCATGGACTTCCCTACTCTCTTGTTCCCTCCTCCTTTCCCACCTTCCTTTGCAGTTTAACAGTGGGAAAAAAATGAGATTGACCCATAGTTTCTCTCACTACAGAGTTTGTGGGTTCCTTCCTCTTGGTGCCATCTGACAAGTTTCCATCTCCTGTATGTTTCCTGGACACCAGTAGTTGAGTCTGTAAGCCTGGCCACATGCAAGCTTGATTTTTGTTTCTATATCTACAAAATATGCAGTGTTATCCATGTCCTTCCCTATAGCAAGTGTCATCTGTAGCTTCTCTTCCGCCTACAGTGACAACCATTATTAATGATCACTTATGTCCTATTAACTTCGAGGTGATGAGATTATGAGACTTTCATTCCATCATGCATGAACCAGAATAATTCCACAAACAGGGTTTATACTTGTGCTATAGTTCATGTAGAAATGAGAGGCCAAATGCTTGATCCTGTGCCTGTTTTTACCAATTTTCAAAAGAAATTTGCTATCCAGGATCCTTCAAAATAATCATTTTGTCTTTAGCTTAATAAACTATGATCTTAAATATACTCCATGTGTTTAATCCATTGCAGAAAATTCTCGTTGATATAAAAAATGTCCCTTGTCTAGTTCTGAGGTTTTTGAACTGCCTCAGACTCCAATAGCTTGTTGGTTTCTGGCATACCACTTTTTTTGGTTCCTCTTTGATTGTGTTTAGTTTTTTCTCTGGAACTGTGTTTCTCTGGAAATCTTAGTTTTCACTGAATGGAAAACAGTGTTTAATGATGTCAATCTGGTGAGAAGCATTGGAATTTTACTAAATCTCCTTCAAAGTATAGACTTAAGTTATATCCTTACATTTTCTAAAAATCTTAGGTTCCTTGGATACTTCTCATTAAAATTAAAATTTAGACCAAGTCTTCATTTACCCTAATTTGTATTTGCTTCTCTCTCAATGAAACATTGAGGGCACAAACACCAACATAATTATTAATTTGCTTTATTCCTCGTGTATAGAGCAGTTGAATAACAGATCATGTAACATCTAATATTGCCTGAAAGGTCAGGATAGAAAGCTCAGTCACTGACAGGAAGAAAGTGTATATTCTGATGAGAACAAACAGCATTTGGGAGGACCCAATATCTTGAGAAGGCAGAGTTCACTTAGGAAAGAGCAAATCTGTTTTCCTACAGAAGAATGATAGGTCCCAAAGACAGGATGGAACTGAAAGATATTTGATCTCATGTTCACTCTGCCTGCATGAGAACACCAACCAGATGCATGAGCTCTTTTTTGTTTCATTTCAGATGGTATCCTACATTTAGTTTTAATAAAAAATATAACATTCTCTGCTTTGCTCAACTAAGCAGAACTCAGGGATATGAAAAGGGAAAAATTTCCATACTTTATTCTACAGCAGTCCCGTGGAAATACCAGTTAAAGTATAGCTCAATGATTTCCTGACATTTGAAGAAGCATTTGCATACTAAGGAATCACTGTCAAGTTCCTTTTTCTCCCCACAGAGGACAAAGTGTGGACCATTGTGTCCCATGACTTGCAGATGCCAACGACGGTGGTCGGCTACACCCCAGAAAAGTACTCTGTGACCCAGCTCCTCTACAGTGCCTCCATGGATCAGATCAGCGCCATCACCAGCAGTGCCGAGTACTGTGAGCAGTACGTCTCCTATTTCTGCAAGATGTCCAGGCTGCTGAACACCCCAGGTAGGCTGTGAATGGAATGTTGCTTTTAATTACTATCTCAGCCGCATCTGAAATGGACTGCACAATGCAACAGGTGTAGCTTATTATCGTAGAGTCCAGCCTTCCATGTGCAGATGGCTATAAAAAAGCCGCAGCACATCATCACTTTGGCTTGTTTTCTGGAGAGTGGAGATATGGATGTATTATTTGCAAAGAATTCCATTGTTTTAGGTTTATGGATTTTTCAGCAGTATGTGCATATACTTTGTGTGTGTGTGTGTGTGTGTGTGTGTGTGTGTGTGTGTGTGTGTTTCTAATGTTTAATTATCACCAGTTTTCCATGAACCAGAAGGGCTCTTGATATTCCCAGGGGAAAATGTTGAGAGGATGAAGAAATAAAGATGCAAGACGAAAGCTGAGGTAGGTGGTGCCCTTTCACTTCTGATGGGAGGAATGGACCTGCTGAACCACCCTAGGGCCAGTTATTTATGCATTTGACAGAGTTAGTATCATGCACGGTTGCCTAGTGACTAATGACTGGAATAGTCCCAGGCAAGGTGTTTCAGGACTGCAGCAGCTTGATGGCTTTAAGCATTCTTTGTTCTTTAACAGGCCTTATTCCCACATAAGAGACCGATTTCCAATTTGCAGCTTCAGCCACTCCACTAGTTCTTTGAGCAAAAGTTTGTCAGACTCTCTTGTCAGTTTTCAAGTAAATCCCTTGCAGTTCTTCATGTGTATTTAATGGAAAGGTGAAAGTGTTTGGAAGTGTTCTGAAAGTTGATCATATACAGAACAGCGATGGAGTTTAGAGCTCTTTGTAGTCTAAAATAGAGCTTTGTAGTCTAAAGTCACTTAATGGTATCTGTTTGGCTCAAGAAGCCCAACCTGGATTGTTCCAAAGGGGCCACTTTTAGCGATGCCTTGTAGTATGTGTATTTTATGTGTGTGTCACAGATGTACACACCCATGTGTGTGCAAAGCTGGTTGGGCACATGTACAAAATCCAGGGGTCTCAAAGAATATATTGGAAATTAATTTGCTGTAGAAAAGTCCCATGTGCTCAGGGAGTCCTGGCAGTAAATTCACAATGGGGACTGAAGACCATGACTTTGGCTTATAGCACAGAGGGCAGCGTGTGCTCTGAGTCAAGAAAATAGGGCTTCATGATTTATAGCCTTAGGTCTCCCAGGTATTAACACTGAGAGTTAAATTCTTTTCTTTAAAAAATGGTTTTAAGACTGGGTATAGTGGGCACTGGGATGCCTTTAATCCCAGTGCGTGGGAGGCTAAAAATGGGAGGATGACGATGAGTCTGAGCTGTGTATAGTCTGTATTCCCTGTACTAACTACATTATGGAAAGGTTTTACTTCATAAATAAAAATTGTACATATTTCTCGTGCACCTTAGAAGTTTTCAAGAATACAATATAGTGTCAGGCAACTCACCATGTTGTGTGGCAGAGTAGATCTCTGGTTCTGAAGTCCCACTTTCCAGGGTTGTCTTCTGTTCCAGCAAAACCCATGACGCCTTTCTCATGGGTACAGTGAGAATTTAATGGAGTCACACATTGAGCATGTATGGGGTCTGATTCATTTAAAGACGTAAGTAGGAAATGGTGTATTGATTTTTGAAAACTATTAAGCAACTTTCTAGGTGACATTGTGCTGTGCCAGCAATGAATGGGCTGTTTGATGCCCAAAATGAATACTGACTTGGAAACAGTATTGTTGGGGGATGGCTTATAGAAGCAAAGCAATAAATAATGTTCTGAAGGGTTTATTGCTTCCTGCATGCAAAAATCTTGTGTTATGTTTACAGACAGCTTATCCTAAGCACTCTAAGAAAGTGAAATGTGCAAATTCTTGATTCAGAAAGGAGTGCTCCTGTTGTTTGGGAAGAAGAATGATCAAGGCTGGCACATTGGGGTAATGAGTCACAGGAACGATCCTCAGGTCCTAGAGAAAGTGAGACCAGACAAGGAGGGAATCCATGGGCAAGTGCAGGCAGAAGGAAGGCAATGGGCATTGACCCAGTGGAAAGTAAATGCTGTGCTGGGATCTGAGCCTCCACCCTGGGGCCCAGTGCTGATCATACTTGCACCTCCTCGGAACAAGCTAAAGAAATTAAGAAAATGCACACTGCTGAGCCCCATTGCCTGCACCTTTGAGTAACCCTGGGGTAGACTCAAGAATTTGCATTTGTATTGAGTGCTGTGGAATGTGTTATATCCCCCCAAAGCTCAGATGTTGGAGCCCAAACTGCAGAGTGACTGCATTAGGAGACAGAGCATGTAGGAAGTAATAAAGCTAAATGAGGTCATAGTAGTGGCATCCCATCCCCAAAGCACTGGTGGTCATAAAACAATAAAGAGAAAGAAATCTCTCTATACAATTTTGAGCAAATAAACACAAAGATTTGATGAGCTGATGCTCACCAAACTGGTCTGGAGACCCCTACTAGAGCCCTCTGGGTGCTAGGATGGGAAGTGGGAAATCTTTAAAGTACTCACAGCCCTGCAGATTTTCTTTTACCCTTCACGTCTTGATCCTGTTTCCAGCCTTAGGTAGTGTCAACTGGCACTATGGGAAACCAAGGACAGGAAGCACCGGCTGCTCTTTGCTGTGTTCAGGAAGGAGGGCTCCCTGCTGAGTGGTCGTCCTTGAGGCTTGGCTCACAGCTGTGTTATAAGTCTTCTATACTGGGGTGGTAGCAAATTTCTGACCACAAGCACACTTGGTCCCTTTAGTTATATTTTCTTTACCTTGTTCCTCTCTTCTATTAAACTCTAGTTAAGTTTTCATCACTGTAGTTTGCACTAGTGGCTTAAGAGATCCAGTGTAGCACCCCCAGGAAGTTCAAGGTATAGCTGGAGAACAAAGTGGAAGGTGAGAAAGCAGCTCACCCTGTGCCTCTGGTCTTGGGGTTTAGCTCCATCCTTCCCCGGTTGACGTCGTGATACAGGAGCTCCTCGTTCCAGCCACTGGGAAGCCTCACACATCGTCATTCCTTTTCACAACATGATACATATGAAGCTTAAGGACAAATAAAATGAACTTGTTTTAAAAAAAAATGTTTCTTGCATTTTCTAATATGGTGCAAGCAGACTTTTTTAATCACCAGAAATCCTCCATATGGGAAGAACTACCAGATTGAAACCAAGATTGAATTTTGAATCTGCACAAAAAATACACTCTTTTCTTTGATTTATGAATGTGTGTGGATTATTATTGTACTTCAGTAACTTGTGTTGACATTAAGTTCACCCTTTGATTCTTATTTTATGGACATGCTACATATATCAAACTCTTTCATGCACATACCCTCTGTTCTTACTGCTTCCTAGTTTGAATAGAATATAGCCTTAAGTAGTACCTTGTCCACTGTTTGGGCAATTGTTGCAAGGGAGAAGCATAAACTGGGATCTTAAGGTCACTCAGTATGAAGCTTGCTCCATGCCACTATGCTGAGGCTTTGGTAGAATTTGGTTGGGGCTCATGAATGGCTGTTATTGACAAACAGCCATAAGTAATGGTGTGAGCTGAACATAAGAAACGCTGCGCTTAGCTTATGGCAAAATAGTCTCTAACATGGGAATTCAAGGTGGTAGGCTTTCACCTGAGAGAAGATTAGACTGGAGACAAGGGCTTGTCTGATTGGAACAAAATGGGGTATATAGTTACCTATTCAACAACTACAATGTGTTGGCTTGATAGGAATTTTAATCCATTTGCTACAATGGCCTCTAGATATTGGAAAGTGAATTTCAGCCTCCCCCTCTGACTCATTTTCCATGCTCCAATTTTTTTATTTTCCAAGCTGAATACTCTGCAGAACAGCTATGCAATGAAAAGAGTGGTGGATGCAGCTAGTTCTGCATATTACAATGTTTCTGCTCATGTCAGAGAGGGAAAGAAGACAATTTAGTAAAAAAATCTTTAATTTGTTGTTTTAAGGAGCTAATGTTTGCTGTAATTGGTTTTTTTCTTCCTCCTTCATGGCAACATTCAATTTTAAATATCCATTCAGTCATTCTTAACTAAGACTGAATTATATTGGAACTTCTGCAGAAGTACTTGTGACATCTGTTTGAATATAAAGTATATTCATTATAGTCATGGCAATTAAAATGAATATCAAATGGGTTTGTAATAGCTATGCACTTAAAATGTTATTCTTTATTTTAAGAGCGTTAGCCTCCATAGTTAGTTTGGGCTTCTATTGTTTCTAAGACACTAAAGACAAAGAGTTGATATGCATATGGCTCTCATTTTTATTTTGATCAATGTCTATTTGTACCATTAACTAGCAAATGTAAAATTAGTCATTATTGATTTCTTGGAGCATTTTATAAAGGTTATAATATATGGCGTGCAATGCTTTCCCTATTACTACTATCAATTTTAAAATGGAATTGATTTTAAAATGATTTTGCCATTTATCATCATATCTAGTCTTTCAACATGACTAATAATTCTACTGCTCTTAATCAACTTTATAAAAGACATGGAGACTACATAAACTCAACTCATTTCATTAGACATAGAAAAAGCTCTTTAAAATAAGTCTTTTCAAATTGGGAATGATAAAATTGGTTCTACATTACATTGAGAAAGCTATATTAACCACAGTGTTATACCTGAACCCATGAAACACAAAAATCACTAAATAGTGAGATATACATTTGAGATGCAAACCTTAAGAACCTTAAGCTTGACATATTAAACAATGAGAGAAAGTTGTGTTTGATTCCACTTGTATAAGTATTAGCAATACAGATATTTTTAAATTACCAAACTATTTCTCCTTATTTGGACAAAACTTACTAAACTATTTTCAGAGCACTTATTTGTGTCTCTTGAGATGCACTATGGTCATATATTTATTTTACAAATCATATACTTTCTAATTAAGAACTTCCTGCTGGAGCATTTATATCCTACCCATAAGATTTATTTAACTCAAAAGATATTAAGGTGTTCTGTTTTCTTTTTTCTCACTTTATTTAGTGGTGTTTTGTTGATCTCCAGGGCTTTATTTCTTTTAATTTCTCAATGTGGACTAGTTCTCATAAGTCATATATTTATTGTTTGTTTTTTTTACGAAGAAGACATATAAATTATCCATCCTTCTGAGTACTTTACTATTAGATTTTGTATCTGTTGGAAAGGAGTTGTGTTCTCAATTTTTTCCTGAAAAGAAAGCTGTATAAAATTCAATATAGTTTGATGTTAGTAAACTAATACAGTGGCATACAAAGGCTAGAGAAACATGGTACCAGCATTGTACCTGACAACCTATTTTAAGTAAAAACTCCTAAGCTTTGGTGAAATTATCAAGCAAATGAATTTTCCAAGTTTTTGCTGTGTATTCTAGGGAACCATGCTGTTTAAATCTTATGACAACTTAAGCATTATCACCTGTTTCCAAGTAAAGATTGTTTTCAGGAGATGAAATTTACTGAGACTAATCAGTGTTTAATCAAAAGATAATCATTGATCTCATTAATTATAGGGTCCAATCATTGTGTAAGATTGGAAGCTATAATTAAATGAGACAGGCAAGAGACTAATAAATACAGGATAAAATTAAGAAATTGAACCTAGAAATATTCCTCACCTGTGCAGCTGGAATCTACGTGGCAGACTCTGTAGGTGAGAGAGACAGAGTGGCAACAAGAAGTAGATGCTCTTTCACAGTATGGATAGCAATTGCTGAGGCTCTCGACGGAAAGAATGGGAAGATCTAGCAAATCCTGCGTCAAGAAATGTGATACAGAATCCAAGGTGGGAAGCAGAAGAGAGGCTCTATAGTGAATGAGCTGTTGCTTGTTCACTGATGCTCAGATGGAGCCTAAGAAGCACAGAACTCACTAGGAAGGGGGTATGTGAAGTCCCGAAGGCCTGGGTACAGGGTGCCTGATGAAGAATCCAGAAGTGATTCCAGGGTCTCTCTGGGTTTCACAGTTGAGGAGTACTCCAAAGTAAAAAGGGGATGACTTCAAGAGGAGCTTTCTGGCTGTTGCATGGAAAACAGAATAAGAAGGGAGAGGCGGTACAAAGAGACTATCCAGCAACGTCACAGGAGTGCCAGTGAGCCTGCATGCCTGGCTGGCAGGCCTCCTGCGACTAGGAGAAGGATCTGTTTTTAAAGTTAAATGGAAGAATCCATGGGGTCTGTGATTGATTCCATATTCAGGGTAAAGGTGAAAGAAAATTCAAGGGTGAAGACACTGGGCACCTGTTCTAAGGTGTACCTTGTAGGGCTACTTTTTAAGAAAATTCTGGAAAGTTGGCAGTCACAGAGCTTGAATGTGTACAGGGATGGCCCTGAGATGCAGGTGTTCATGTGTGCCTGTGATAACATGTAGGAAAAATCCTTCTAATTGAGACCAAAATTTTGATGAGGTACTTTTTCTCCTTCAATGATAATTAAAACTACTCAAAAACTAAATTAAAATTAGAGAAATGTGAGTGTCACTAGGATCTTGATGCTCTCCATACTAGTATTTAGACTAAAAAGACAGGACATACAGGCATACCAGACCAGTCTCAATGAAGAAACTCATGCTTATTTTTGTTCTCATAGAAATTCTCCAGGTCTTTTTTTTTCAGCTTTCAGTTTGTTTTTTCCTTTATAGAGATTGCATGATAACTGTGGCAGGGGTGAAGATAGCTCTGGAGATTAAACACTTCTGGAAACACAACATGTATCCATATGTTATGAACCAAAGCAAGTCACACCCATTGCCACACCTGTTTGAGTGAATTTCCTGTTGCTGAAATAAAATATCAATACCTGTAAATTAAACAGAAGAATTTTATCTTGTCTCACAATTTCAGTGCATTCAATTCATGGTCAGCAGACTCTAAGACAGAAATTAGGTGGTGGAAAGGCAGGAGAGATGAAAGATGAAAAACGCGTGACCCCCAGGAAGCAGAGAGAGAGACAGAAAGAGGGACCATGGGCAAGAATGCATCCTCCTTAGTCAGGTGCTCAGTGATTTACCTCCAACCGGGCCCACCTCCTAACATACAGCTAACTACGAACACATCGATGGATTATTCCTCTGATAAGAATAACTGCCATGATTCAATCAGCATTCAAAAGCCCCTTCCTTCTCTGAACATATGCGACTTTGGTAAGACATTTGAAAGCTAAATAGTAACAATTCCTTACTGTACAGCAAGAGAAAGTGCAATACTCTCATGTATACAGCACCAAAGATAAAGGCCTACCTATTTGGGTACCGAATGGGAGGATAAAGCTAATAGGTCTAGAAGTTGATGATCAGTATCATGACTGTGTCTAGATGCCCCCCCAAAGCCTCATGTGGTCATAGGTGTGGCTTTTTTAGCAGATCTAGAGCAATGTGAAACAAATTGCTTCATGGTGTAATGCTAACATAAATGCAAACTAAGATTAAGGATGCGAGTACAACCTGCCTTAAGTAGCCTAGGTAGGATATAAGGGATGGAAAGAACTGTGGTCATCCTTTGTTGCTTTGTTACCTTCTGCCTGCCGTGAACTGTTTCTCTTCTGTGATGCCCCTTGCCACGCCACCCTGCTTGGGGCTGGCTGACAATGGACTGAAACCTCTAGAAACTGTGAATCAAGTAAATATTCCCCCTTTAATTTTGTTGGTTTTTAGAATGTATTTAAAAACAGGATCTATAGGTTCTCACTACACAGATCAGACTCAGTGATTCTCCTGTTTTCAGTCTCCCAAGCTCTGGGGTTACAGGCGTGCGCCACCACACCCAATCTTCCTTTTGACTTTGGATGTTGGGTATTTTGTCTCCACAACAAGCAAAAAGTAACTAAGACATCTTTCATTTGTGTATCAATAGAATTGGGTTCAAATATCCGATTTAAGGAGATGAACAGGGCACAGCAATGTTGGTGGAATGATAGAACTATACCCCAGCCTTCCTACGGCTGTGAACACAATGGTGGGCTCATTCACCTTGATGACAATGATCTTTTTAGGCAGAACGATGAGAGAATTATAGAATCAATGCCACATCCACAGACATTTGAACAAAACGTGAAACAGAGTCATCCATACCTTTCATGAAACACAAAAAGAAAAGACTGTCTTTCGACTTAGCTTTCTGAATACAGCAGATCTACTGCATTCATTCAAATCACAATTACCACCCAAGGAAATGACAGTGTATTTGTCAATTTGGTATAGAACCTACCTGTATTTTTGTCAGACATGGAAAGATATAAGAATGGAAAATCCTGCAGTGTTTAACAGGTAGATATCTGCTTGGGGTGACAGAGAGAAGAACGTGACCTTCAACTGAGGAAGTAAGTCATTGCGATTCCAAGGGGGGTAATGATCAAGTTGATGTGCTAGTGGATCCATGCTGTCCTATTGTTTAAGCAGAAACTTCTGATGCTCCTGTAACTGAAGTCAACGATCAGTGTATTTTAAAGGGAAGATTATTTTTGGTAGTCTGGATGGCTCTGCTCCAGCTAGCCTTGGGAAGGACCTGAGACTTACACACAGAACAAATTCTACCCAAGGAAGGCTGTTCTCATATGACTAGAAGTCCCAGTTTCCCGCTGTCAGAAACTGCTATACATTCTAATAATGTATGCTGCACAAGAAATAATTCCATCCATATTTAGAAGTCATTTGAAATAATTTTGTCATTATTTTAGTTTCAGTTTACATTTTTATTTATTTATTTTAATGCATTTATTACAGGGATATAAGGTCTCACTACACAGATCAGACTCATAGCAATCCAACTGTTTTCAGCCTCCCAAGCACTGCGATTACAGGAGCTCTCAGTTACCATCTCAGCATGGCCCGTGGGCAGGGCAGGCACTGCATGCTGGGGATCCAACCCTGGTCCCTGCATCTGCCTAAGCAGGCACATTAGTCTGCTGAGCTATCCAGCCAGTCCTTCAGTCTACGTTTTAAGGCAAATGGTAGATAAAAGTTGTGTAAGAGCTCATTATATTCTTATAGTTTCTAGCACAGTATTAAATATTTGGTGGATGAATAACTGAGCAACTTTGTAACAACACTCTAGATGCAATCAAAAGATTTTATATACAACTCTGCCAGTATCATGTGTAGGAAATGTGTTTCAAAAGGTAATTTATTAAATGAGATAAATTAAAATTTTCTTAATTTTGTGACATCATGCAAGTGGGTAGTATTATGAGTAACAGAACTAAAATTTAGGTTTTGATGGTAGATAGAAAAACCCTGAGGGAAGCAGCCAAATAGCTCAGCAGATTAAAGTACCTGCAAGCAGGCACAGGGGTCAGGGGTTTGATCCCCAGTCCTATCATGCTGGGCCTGCCCCTGGGGTGGGCTGAGATGGCAATTGAGACAGGGCAAATTACCAAGGACATATCTCAGTAGAACAAGTGCTTGCCTGGCAAGCACAAACTCCTGAGTTCAATCCCTGGTACCAAGAGAGAGAGAGAGAGAGAGAGAGAGAGAGAGAGAGAGAGAGAGAGAGAAAGCCTGGGCATGATGGTGTGTGCCTGTAAGCCTAACTATTGGAAGGCTCTGAACAGGCAGATCACTATGAGTCCAGTCTAGTAGTAAGACACTGAACACCCTGTAGACCCTTCCCTAAAAAATACACCAAAAAATAAAAAAAGAAGAAGAGACCATGATATGAACTGGAAGACAGTTGTATTTTTCTATTTTTAAAAATAATGCAAAATAGAAAAAAAAAAAGCATTAGAAATGATACAGAATGTCATAAAACAAAGCAACACAAATTCAACAATAGTTGCTGCTTAGCATGATGATATCTTCAAATTAGTTGTTTAGGCATAAAGCTACAAAATTGTTTGGAAAATAAAACAACAATATATAAGAAATAAAGAAAACAAATGAATAAAAAGAAAAAAAAATTAAGGATTCACTGATCTTTTCACAGGACCAGCGGAAATTGGCAGGACAATTATCCAAACTATCCTGCATATATTTTTGATGGTGACAATATATATGGAAATAAGCAAGAACAAAAGAGGAATATTCATGAGAGAATGAAACACAATCATCAGCAACATTTTATATATATTTTTTCTTAAATATTATAGCATTTTATCACTTGTTTGTTTGCTTGTTTTTAATGTACAGGGTTTGGTACAGGGTTTCACTAGACAGCTGCGACCTGCAGTGATCCTCCTGTTTTCAGCCTCCCCAGTGCTGGGGTTACAGGAGTGTGGCACCATGCCTGGTCTCGGTGGCCAGCTCAGTGCACCCGGAGGCAGGGCCCACACAGCATGCAGTAACAGCAATCAAACCCCAGTCCCTGTGCTTGCCTAAGCAGGTGCCTAGTCTGCTGAGCTATCTGGCCAGCCCCATTTCAGAAGATTAAAGTGTATATTTTTATCCATCCAATATATTAGAAAATGCCTTTTCATTTGTAGAATAGAGTAATAAGTGAAGAGTATGGAATTTTGAAAAAAAAATAGCTAAAACCGTTTTTTAATGTTTAAAATGGATAATAGCCATTTCTTCATTTTCACAATCTTTTATAAGTGACTAAATGCAGATTTAAAAACCTTGACTTTATGGCTTTGTAATATGTTGAGGTTCAGCTACTTGAAATGCAACTCTGTAAAGTTACACTTCTCAGAAACTAGAAGAAATCTGTTCATTAAGGTATAATAATGGTCAATGACTTTGTTTTAGTATAATTTCTATGGGTCTGCAATTTTTATATCTATTTTTATTGTTTAGAAAAGATTAACAACAGAGTGCTGCTCAGTCTGAAAACTTAGGAAAAGCTTCAGCCAGATGACTACAGGTAAAAGGAAATATAAATTCCCAGAGTTCTCATGCATGTTTTACATTTTCACTTTTCTTTATGATTTTTAGCTAGAATCAGTATTTATTTGAAGCAAAAAAACAGTAAGAAATAATATCCTGGGCTGGGAGATAACTCAGTGGCACAGTGCCTGCCTGTCAAGCACGAGTTCATGAGTTCAATGATTCCCAATAAAGAGACAGAGACAGAGACAGAAACAGAAACAGAGACAGACAGAGACAGAAACAGACAGAGACAGAGACAGAGAGAAACAGAGACAGAGAAAGAGAGAGAGAGGATGGATGGATGGATGGATGGATAGATAGATAGATAGATAGATAGATAGATAGATAGATAGATAGATAGATAGATAGATCGATCCTGGCTCTATAGAGTGATCACATAACCTTGAAAGACTTCCATACATTCCCATCATTCTCATTTTCTTTTTTATTGTTTGTTTATTTATTTTTTTCTTTTGCTGTTGTTGTTATTTTGGTGACACCAGGGATGGAACTCAGGACCTTGCACTTGCCAGGCAAGCACTCCTACTGGGTTATCTCCCCAGCCCTACATTCCCATTTTTATTATTAAGAAAAAAATTACACTAATCTGCAGTCATTGGCACTCAAAAAATAGACTGTCGGAAAAAAGCACATCCCTCATAATGCTGTAACAGGTAGTGTTCTTTAATGCCTTACTTCCAAGCTCAACATGTCTGCAAACTGAAGAAGCAACAACACTCTCTTCATAGCCGTCAAGGGCTATCCTTGACACACCTGAGCTTACCAAAAGGCTGAGAGACAATGACCCTAAATAAATGTTACCTTAATATTTGTCAATCAGAAATATTAGACTTGACCAAGGTCTCTGAGACAGTGCATTTCTCTTCAGGCACTACAGGCAAAGAAAATGCTAAGAGAAAATTGTCTTTCATGGTGGTTGAAGAGATAGAGGTGTATATGGAACATTCTGGGGCCAATGCTGTCTCTCTACATGTTCATGTTTTCTTGTCTGTTGGAAAGAAAGAGTTATAAAGTATATTTGCACTTTAGCCTCAGCTTTCTCATTTCTAGTTAAGAGTGGCTTTCGGCCTGTTTATCCATCCCCTTGAAATCAGTTTTGCAAAATGGAGATAATGAAAATTGACTCTGTATGACTTTGAAAGTCAAATGAGATAAAATGTCAAGAATGGTATTGGCCAAGAGCTCTGAATGGAAATCATGCCCCTGCCTTTTTATCTACCCTCTCGAAGCAAGCAAATCCCTACTTTCTTTTCTTTCTTGAGGTCTGTTATACACCCCTTTCTTTCTCTATATTTAGTCTTATGCTCTCCAAAACCTCTCTCTGTTTATAAGCTTACATTTCCCTATCATTAAAATGTCAAAACATTCCTGAACCTTGGCTTTTGTCCTGCGTTCTGACTGTGCAGCTCTCTTATTCTACCATTTCTTTACCAGAGAACTTCGTGAAATCTTTCACTTGTTGGGTTTTTTCTCTATTAATTATTCCGTGATCTCCCAACAGTGAATACCAGGACCAGTTTCCTCTAAGACACTCAGACCACATCTCAGGGTGTTTCTTTTGTTTCATTTCCTCATTTTATTTCTTTATTGAAGAAACACTCCTCCCCCATAGCTTCCCCAGCACAAGGCTTATCTGATCTGATTCTCTTCTCTTCCTTGCTCCTTAATCCTAGTGTCCTTGATCCCTGCATTGCACCACAAATCAATCACACACTCTGGATCCAGCCACCTCTGGAAAAGCCCCACCTCACCATGTGAGGCTTTTGGGGGACATCTAGACACCAGGCATCACATTAAAATGGGTTCACATATCACTATTTCCATTTTACATCAGAACAAATAGGACTTCTACAGGATTAATTAATTCAACCAAGGGAAAAGGGACAACACTAAGTTAAGAGTCCAAACCAATATTAAAATCCATGTTTGCACACCTTTAGTCTCATGTATGTTCCATCAAGACATTACAAAAAAAAAAAAAAAAGGAGATCCCCAGTTCTTCAAAAAAAAAAGGGGGGAGGAGAAAAGGAGGAAGAAAAGGAGGAAAGGCAGCATGGGGGATGGAGGGAGGGAAGGAGAAAAGTGGAAAGATGAGGCCACTATATAGAATTTTAATTTCCTCTTGCCTGTAACATTATTGTATGTTTTGGCATAATTAAGAAATGAAAGTGCGAGCATTCTTGTTGAGTGAGTGACACAAAGGCACATTCATGAGTACTGCAAAGTCTTTCTCTGAAGCCTTACCCTGGTCTTGTTCTCCAGCATTCTCTCTTTGGCCCTGATAAGAATATTAAAAAGTGCAGTTCAGATGACAATTTTTTTGAAACCCTATTGAAAAACACTTAATGAGAAAGAAATAAAAACACATGCCTTTCTTTCTACAGAGCTCTTGACTTCCATGCTCTAATATGAAGGTATTTCAAATACATGTGAACTGCATATTGATGAAATTGAAAAATACTGTAGGAGTGTATCCCTTTCATTTCAAATATAAGATAGGGAAGCAAAATGTTGGGATTTTTTTTTTACTTTTCTTTTTTAATCTTTTCAGAAGAAGCTTCTCCTGAAGCCTAATGCAAGTAACACATCCCATGTTGCACTCTTATCTTATTGATTTGCTGTTGACAGATTTTGTAGAGCTCCTAATAGAATGAGCAAGGCTCTCTGCTGGGGAGAGGGTAGCACCCAAGGTCCAGAAAGCAGAGCACCAAGAGAGACATAAGTCTGACCTCCAAGTGTGTCATTCTAGGGTCAGGGATGCTCCAAGGATGTACACTCCACAGTTTTTATACAATCAGATGCTGTAGTTGGCTCAGTTGTTAAATCGATTACTTTTTCTTTTCAGAAGAGGGCCATTGAAGCCGACATACAAACCAGTTTTCAGTTTGTTTCCCTCTCAAAACAACAGCATGACAAGATTATCAAAGCAACCAAATTAAGAAGATCGGCACTTTGTGAGCTGCTCAGGCCTACAAAAGGGAGCTTAGTGCACCACCAGCGACTCATCAAGCTTTCAGCTCTGTTAGCAGCATTATGAGTTTGAGCAAAGAGAGCTGACAAAATAATTTATAAGATTCTAATACAAAAATAGGAAATGCTAGTAGACTTTTATCAATGAAGGCAGGGAAGAATTTGATACCTACGTCCCAAAAGATAGTAGTTGTACAGTACATCAGAGATTTTACACATGACTTGAATTTTGGGGTAAGTAGGAACATATTCATAGTAATAAAAAACTTGGAGATTAATATAAAATTATATATATATATATATATATATATACACACACACACACACACACACACACACACACTTGGATTTGGCATTTTTAAAAGAACTTTTTAGATATAGATGTTACCATTATCTGAAAATATACTCTAAAACCGATAATGAAATTATAAGATAATCAATGTCAATAACTTATTGTCTCCTTTTTTTAAAATTTTGTGCAGTGTCTCACTATGCAGCTCAGACTTGTAGAGATCCTCCTGTTTTCAGCCTCCCCAGCTCTGGGATTACAGGAGTGCGCCGTCATGCCTGGAGTTGGTCTCATTAGCTTAGCATGCCTGGGGGTGGGGCCAGCGTGGCAGGTGGTACCGGGGATTGAACCCTGGTCCCTGTGCTTGCCTAAGCAGAGGCTTAGTCCATTGAGCATCTTGCCAGCCCTCTTATTCCCTTTTCTTTTTATCCCTGAATAATTTATTATTCTTCCAAGTCGGAAAAACATCAAATTATTCAGATTAAGCAAATAATTCATCATTTATATCTATATCAGCATCTGTGTCTGTACCTATATCTGTATATCATTTATATCATCTGTATCATCTATACATGTAACTACATTGATATCTAACTATAAATCTGTATCTGTATGCATGTGTGTGAGAGAATAAATATTTATAGGGATATAGATCAATGTGTTTGTTTTGATGTAGAAACATAACTACATCTATGTCTATATAACCATGTTAAAGAAATAAAAATGAGAAAAAAAGAACAATAAAAATAGTACAGAATTTCAAAGCAAGATGAGATAGGAAAATAACAATGACTGTTATGTTTATAATGTAATCTTCAAGGTAGTTGTTCAGGTTAACTTATACAGGCATGCAAATTGATCAAACAATTGAGCATTAACTGCTCCTTTCAATAAACCAATAGAAATTAGTACAATTATCTTAGCTACCTTGAGCACACCTTTCCCCCTTCCTTCTTGCTTCTTTTCTCCTTTCCCTTATCCTAGTTGTTCTTTTCTTTTGAGCAACTTCTTTCCCTTTCACGGCATCTATTGTACCTTTGGATTTTATTTATTCTTTCAGTTTCTTACCCGAGGGGCCATACCTCGTGATTCCTGGAACTTCTATCCCAGCAGGATTCTTCCATTCAAACTGCCCCTGCCATAGAAGGCCGTCAGTTCTAATAGGCTTCCATACTGTGTGGAATAGACTTTGGAACCAATTATTTAATTGAACTAAATTACTTATGTGTAATGGGTGTTTGCTATTAAGTTTACAAATAGCATTCATGGATTAATCATGCTGGAGATACTGAAAAGTTTATTGTAAATTACTAAATTGCTCACTACACATAAATTTGAGATAGAAAGTGACATAGGGAGGCATAAAATAAAATTAAAATGCAATATATAATATTATACAGTTAAAACTAGGGTAATTTATCAAGAACAGGAACAAACTTAATGGGAAGAGGCTGGATTTTGTTAAGTATGGCAGATAAAGATCTAAGGTGACATAGATTAATGATGAATAAAACAAGAACATTCTGAAAGTATGCAATTATTTCTTTGAAGAACATTCAGAATTTTTGTTATCTAATTTTGAGAATCACCTCAAGATAAGGATGATGCCACTCAAAGAAAATTTGTAAAATATGTATGGGCATGGCTCAGGGAAAGGAAAAAATGAAAGATCTGAAGAGGAGAAATATAATGGGGTTATATTGGTAGGAGAAAGGTCTATAAGAAAAGAAGTTCTTTAAAAAATAAAAATAATGTTCAACTGTCTTGGAAATTCATTTTTAATGAGAAAGTAGAAAAAAATCCACAGACATTGGGCTTCACTTATATTAAGGATTTAGCAGAGATTTTTATCTGTAGCTTCTTCTCAGGATAGTCTAGATGAAATGCCTGTCCATGCATAGGATCTTGAAGTTTTAGAAAGGAAATGAAACCTGGTTTATAGCCTCAGATTCGGGCAGATGAAATTACATCATGTGAAGAAGTTTCAAACACTGTCTCTCAAGATATCTGACATAACTTTAATGAGTTTCATGTGACTCAAAGTCAGAATCTTTCTGTAGAACTCGGTTCATCAGCGCATTCTATTTTGAGCTCCCGTCTAATGAAAATCTAGCAGATTGTGATTTATCATCAAAATGTCATTAAGTTAATTTAAAATGGGAAAAGCTGAAGGGAAAGGATAGTTGGATCAGCATATTCTCGATAGGTAAAGTACATGGACAGTCAGATTACAAACCTGAGGGCCACTATATTAAATTGTAATGAAGTCTATAATACTCAGGAAACTGACTGTTTCAGGACGTCCACACCACCAAGTTCCACATAGAAAGCCAAGATGGAATGAGGTGTTTGCTGTTTCATTTACATTTTTTTAGTTCATTTTAATGAGGAAAAAAAAGATAAAATAGCACTGAAACAATTTCAAAACAGGTTAGTAGGACAATTACAATAATTAATGCATTGCATATTGTTGTCTTAATAGTAGTTATTCAGAGGCAAGATGTAGACATGACATCCTGTCCAAACACTGTGAGTACGAACCTTTCTTCTCATTGAACTAAGAGAAAGTATCTGTATTTGCATATATATGTATTTGCAGCACAAAATGGTCCTTTATTTATATCCCCCTTTTTTGTTTTGTTTTGTCAGAGATGGGTGTTCCATTGTTGTTAGAGAATCTGTATTTGGAGAAGTCTTTAAAGGGTCTTTTCATACTTGATGCCAGTCCAAAATATTCTAGGTATTTTAATACAGCAATACAATCCAATAGTCCATAATAGTAGTGAGTTACCAGCACAACTGGCAATTGTATGAAGTTATCAAATTGAGCCTTTTACAACTCACTATATAATACAGGTTTAGTTTTCATACCTCGCAGTTACACTTTTCTGCTGGATGGTGAAGACCAAATTACATATGTAACTAACAGTGTAAATTCTACTATCTAGTAAGGTCAGTCAAATCCCCTTAGGATTAAACCTGGAACCATGTACAGCACCTTTAAATTGTGTAATTATTTTTTAACATTCTAAATGGATTTAAATTTTAGAACATCCAGGGCCAGTCAGATAGCTCGGCAGATGAAAGTGCTTGCAAGCAGGGCCAGGGGCCAGGGCTTTACTCTCTGGGCCTGCTGTGCTGGCCCCGCCCCCAGGGCATACTGAGATGGCGATTGGGACTGGGCCTGGTGGTGCATGCTTGTAATCCCAGCGCTTGGGAGGCTTTAAACAGGAGAATCACTGTGAGTCTGATCTAGCAGTGAGACCCTGAACATCCTGTACACTCTTTCCTAAAATACAGGAAAAAAAAAATTAAAACATCCATAGTAATTGGAAAATAGTTTCATTTTATGTCTAAGATATGTGATATTCAGACAGATAGTTCTGTTAAGCTTAACTGACTCTGTTATAGGCTAATAGTATCAGTAAACTTCTTCCCTGGATGTTTAATAACTAAGGTTTGCAGGCCAAAAATTAGACAGATAGATGGACTAAAAAGATAGCCAATATTTTGGCCCTTCAAAATCAGTGAGGACTCAGGACATAAGAAAACCTCTGCTGTGACATCCTGTAACTAAGTGGGGTCCCAAATTTTCTGATCGAACAGATTGTGGGGCCACAGAAGAAAGTGATCCATGATGCATAGTGTGCCTAAAGAGAGTCACCTAGAGAGAAAAATTATCTCAGGCTTTCACAGAGAATAAATTGGTCAAGCAATGGCCATGACTCATCCACATGGCTGACACTGACAGAAGATCATGTGCAGGTGAAATGGAGTAAAGTAGGTGACTGGGAGTACACATTATAGGCTGGCTTCCAACCAGGGGTAGAGTTGGGCATGTGCAACCCTAACCTTGTACCTGCTGCTTTCTCCTCCATCTTTAATTGTCTTCCCAGCATTCTTTGCTTTCCTTTCCCTTGGTTCTGTCCCGTCTTATTCAGGCTCCTGTGGAGCCTTGGTGCCCTGGAGTCTTCGCTATCATTGTGTCTCAAGCTCCTATTCAGTGTTGGTATTTCAGCTTTAATAATGGACAATCTCTGTTTTCTAAACTCTCAAAGAAACATTCTAGAATCCAGCACTAACAATGAAGGACAGCAAAGATAATTTCTTTAAGCTCTTCCCAGTTTTGAATTTTTGCACGAAAAAAATTCTGTACTTGCACAGAGATAATGAATAAGAGGAAAGACAAAGAAAAACAAAATTGGAGTAGACTAGAAAGTTGTGGCCTACATATTCTTAATCTATTTTTTAAGAAGAGGAAAAAGTGACAATGATTGAGATGTTTACATTTTTGCTAAGAAACTTGAAGTTTTGCTCCCCGTGGGAACCAAATTGAATATGCAGATGTAGTCCTTTATTTCTTAGGAGCTTTTATAGATATTTTCATCATTTTCTTCTTGTTAGAACTTCCAATTTAAAACTGACTGTTAAAATGAAGAAACACTAGCTCAGCAAAAACAAGTCTTATGACATGTTAAACCATCTACTCCCTGAAAGCTTTTGTGATAATAAATATTGCCAACATACAGAAAACCACTGGGGCGAATAAACCTTATTCCTGGCCTGTGCATTATTGTTAAAAATGCTAGAGGTAAATCCTGTATCTGTTGCGTGGGACTTTATTAGGAAATGATCATCTGATACTTCAAAGGAAGGGAAGACAGAAAAACTGAAAGGAGAGTAACGCAATTAATTCACAGCCAGACATACTAATTTGTTTAAGATTGACAGCCGACTTATCCCTGAGAAGGAGAAAGAGAGCACAGCCTGCATTTCCTTCTGAAGAGCTCCTGAAACCTACCAGGAAAATGCCTAATGAGCCTACGCAGTCTAAAGCATCGCTTGTGCTAAATTTACATAATGCCTTTTCTTCCCCCTAAGAGATTGCTTTGAAAATCACAAAGAAACTGAAATGAGGTGGAAAACAAAATAACAAAATACAAACATGTTCTCAATGTTTGCAAATATTAATAATGATTTCCTATCCTCTGATTCATTAGTTTTCCCAAGAGCCTACCTGGATGTCCTCAGAATGGAAAATGGCACTAAATTAATTAATACAGTGGGATTTATATTTCTTTTGAGCTCTCCCACTTGCATAACAAAGGCTCATATCTATTTATTAGCCATGCAAATCAGCAGTGCTAGAGGCTTTGATCACAACCGGGCAAACCCTAGTAACAATTTGTGTAAGGGCGATCATGGTGGAGAGGGCCATCTCGTAAAAGATCAGGCAAAGCAATCTCTCTTTTCATTTCCCCCACGTAAAATTTTCAATTTACTCTTTCTTTTCCAATTTATTCATTTTTATTTTTCATGTAGAGTCTGCTCTTAGCAGCTTTCTGACCAACTCCACTCCACAAAGCAAATGTTTTGGCACTCCTTGGCTTAGGTCACCCCTGGCCAAGGTTTTAAATATTTCCCCCTCCATTTAGTTATTCTCCTTGGGTTTTTGTTTTCTTTTGTTTTGTTTTCTTGGGGCTTTTTGTTTACTTGTTTTGGTTTTAGGATTTTTTTATGTAATTAGGACAGGGTCTAGAGGATCTAGAGGGTCTCACTACATAGATCAGACTCTTAGTGATCCTCCTGCTTTACAACCTCCCAAGCACTGGGATTACAGGCACGCGCCACCACGCCCAGTCTCAAACAACATCTCAGCATGCCCCAGGGGTGGGGCTGGTACACACATACACAAGACTGAACCCCTGCCACTGTGCTCTGCCTAAACAGGTACTTTAGTCCACTGAGCTATCTGGCTGGCCTTTTTTTTTTTTTAATCATTTAGTTATTTGTTTGGTACAGGGTCTCATTACACAACTTAGACACAATGTGATCCTCTGTCTCAGCCTCCCTGTCACTGGGATTATAAGCAAGCACCACCATGCCTTGTTCCAGGGGCCAGTATGGTATGCCCAGGGTCCTGGGGCTGGACACTGGGAATCAAACCCTCATCCTTGACTTTGTCAGGCAGGCGCTTAGACCATGGAGCTATTTCCCCAACCCCAAGGCTTTTATGTTCTGTACTGGGCTGGAACTTACAATCTTGTACTTGCCAGGCAGGCACTGATGCCACTGAGCTATCTCCCCAGCCCACTCTCCTTGTTGCTAGGACACAAACCTAGCCATCAGCCAAGGAAAGTAGGAGACGTTTCTGTTGGCTCAGAGTGTTTAGAGGTTTTGGTCCATAGATTGCTGACCCTGAAGCATGATGTCTGGGAGTATAAATTCCTCAGACCTGGGAATCTGGAATTAGAGAGCATGAGGGCAAAGTCAGAGGAAGAAGATAGATCCTGCCAGGTCAAATCCCATGATCTGCCTGCTCCTACAAGACCTCAACTCCCAACATTATATTAAATACACTCATCAGTGGACAAAGCCACTATGAGTGCTTGAGGATTTCAGAGGGGTCATCTCAATTTAAAGCCTAACAACTTCCTTGCTACATCTTTCACAATTTCATGGGAGATCTGGTGCTTAGATTGGTTTGCCTTAGAATACCCCCTCCTTGATACCCAGGCAGGAAATACCATCCTGTCAGGCATTTGAGGTTATCTGTTAATCACATTTACTATACAAAAGCTTTAGACACCGTCTCATTTTGTAAATACCGTTGTGTATTTGAAACTCTTCACAATGGAATGTTGAAACTGCTCATTCATGCATCCATCTTCAAACCACTGTTTATTGACGATCCACTCTCTTAAGACTTGAGCTAATATCTGTGAGAGGCTCAAGATTTTTAAGACCAGGATGCTTAAAGCAGTAATTTCCTGAGAAAGGATGTTCTAAACACCTGAAGTAGGGTAGACAGAGACTGGTAAGTCTCTCCAATCACACTGGAAAATATCCTTTGTTAGGGAAGGTAGAGGGCAGATGGAACCACAACACACTCCTCTGGCAGAGTCCTGCCCCACCTGCACACCACTCATCCAACAAAGTACATTAAGGTCTAGACACCCCTACCAAGACTTCCTGCATGCACGTGACTGCTGTCTTGGTTGTAGTTACTAAAATCCATTTTCCAGTGCTGTACCTGTCTGCCCTGAGCTGCTTTCCTGCCCTGCACCCTTCCGTCTTCTCCCAGCAAGTTTCAGACTGTGGCAGTTGTAGTCAATCGTTACCTTGATTAGCTGTGAGATTGGCCCGGGGGTGTTGGTGGAAAATATTTCTGGGTTTGCATGGATGCAGCACAGAAGCGTGGCCTTGGGTACTTCATATGGTCCTTTGTCTTTCCTCTGTAGTGCTGTTTTCTTGCTCTGTTTCCCAGGCACCATGAGCTAAGCACATTTATGTCAGCATGACTTTCCATCATGGTGTTTCTACCTTGGAGCCAACTGAATTGCCCAAAACCATGAGTTAAATTAAACTCTCCTTTAAATTGCTGGTGTCAGGTAGGAAAGCTGACTAAGACACGTATTCTACCCCAAACAACCCCATGTCTTATTTCCCTTGTTTCAATATTCTTTCTTTGTCTCAAAACAAAGGAGCTCTGTGTGTATTTAATGCATTTTTTCAAGCATAAAGTGTCAGGCTCTTTCTGTGGCTCCTCTTCTTGAAATGTTTAAATTTTATTCTTACCCTGTGTATTTTTATTTCCAGCAGCAGAGCTTTGGCTAACAAAATAGTTAATTCAATTCAGTAAAGCTCAGTTTTTTTACTGGCAATTCAAAGAAAGCTTACTGAATCCTTGTGCAGAGCTCTTTAGTAGTAGCATTTCAGCACTGGTATGTTACCTCTAGATTTGGAGAGATTCCTCTGCTCTGACATTTTAAATTCAGTTCTTTTTCCTGAACACAAGCATGCTCTGATCTATTGGTCTGTACCATGGCAGAACTCTATCTGCTGACAGAGCTACTCATTCATCAAGCCAATACTCTTCTCCTGCCACAAAGGCCTCTTGTTACGTGGTCTATCTTCAAAACTTGCAGGAGATATGCTCAGTCTTGGTGTTTCATAAGGTTGTGAGACTGCCCAAAGTTCCTCGAAAACTCAGCACCAATTTTAAGCTCATTTCCTATAATACAAAGACAGTAGATCTGTTAATCCAACATACAACTCCTCCCCTAATCTGACTCATGTAATATAAGTGCAATATCACACTTTGCCTAGGAATGCCCTACCCCCTCAAGAGTTCATTGTCCTTTAAAGACTCTGTTCCATATTCGGCATCTCTACCACAGCCTGCAGGATAATGTCGCAGTGCTTTCAGAAGTCATTTAGTCCATTGATGGGATGGCACAGTCTCTACATCTGCTCTCGAATCAAGGGGCCGATTAACAAAGCATTGCAGCTCTTGGCAAGAGTTAGAGTAGGAAATAAAATTAAGGCGTCAGGGTTAGGCAGAAAATTCAGATAAAACTATTTAGGAAATGTAGCTAAGCAAGATATAATTATCTAACTTACAATTAGACCAGAGCATCAGACCTACCATCCCTAAAGGCTTCTTTTTTGCAAAAAGATAAGCGATACCATCATGTAGCAGATGGTACTCTTCTGTGGGTGTGAGTGAATAATGAACAATTCTCACCTTAAGAGTAGCCTGTTCAGATTCAGTTATAAGATTTATGCCCACTGATGCTAACTTGATAGCTTAATAGTTCATTATGTCCCCCATTCCTTTAGGTTAGTATCATTATTACGTTTTTAAAAAAAGAGTTCTAGAGTTTTTCTGTAACATCACTATAATCAAATTATTGCCCTCTACCATTTGATCACCTAAAACTAATTTGCAAGTCCACACAATGAAGGAAAGCTAACACCTTACATTGATTTGAGCAGAAGTCTAATAATGTTGTTACTTTCTTATGTGTTAAAGATTTTAATATGCTTTAGCTTATAAAAAAAAAGAAAATCATTGAAGTCTAGAGTGCTCCTTTTGCTCCAGAGATGATTCTTAATCACAAGGAGCTTGCCAATGACTGTGTGGGTGGACCTCTTATTATGACATCATTATAAAATGCAAAATTAAGTCAGCATGATTAAAGGAAGAGACTGTAAAGAGAAGGTAACCCTGTACCAGGAAGAGCCCTCGCTTCTGCTTACGTAGGAGGCAAGACTAGATACAAGGGAAGATGTATTCTACTACTTCTCTCAGATTCTTCAGACACATCTTAGTTGCCATTAGCAACATGATCATTTACTGCCTACAAGGAATGGTTTCTAGAATTCTAGAAGGATTTCACTACCATCTCTATGAACATAACAGATTGTTTCCTTCAAGAAGTAATATCCTGTGATAACCAGTTGGCATACTGCTTCCAGGATTTACAAGAAAAAAAATATTTCAGTGGTTTTAATTTTAATTGTCATAATACACAAATTCATGCCATTTTGATCCATTCTGTAATGTTCAAATAAGGATAATTGCATAGACATCATCTCAAATGTTTATGAATTTTTTGTGGCTATGAATTCAAAATTATCTTTTCTGGTCATATTGAAGATGTAATACATTGTTTCTATCTACTGTCACTCTACTGTAACATCAAAACTTATTCTTCTATCTAACTGTATATCTACCGGCCAGCCTCTCTCAATTACCTTTGCCCTACCTCTCCAGCCTGCGACCAATGTTCTGCCCTCAACTTCTTGAGATCCATCATTCCACATATGCATAAGCTTATAAGGTACTTATCTTTCTACATTTGTCTTATTTCATATAACCTATCCTCCAGATACACCCCTTTGTCACATCTTTGTTGTAGGCTAGTAAATTAATATATAGAACCTAGAAAAAGACCCAGCTGTGGAAGAACCCCTTTCTCCCACAAGAAGGTCATGTAAGTTCCAAGGACTCTCAGTACCAGGGAAGTTTCACCCCATGCTAACTCCAGGAAAGCCTGGCATGCTCTGGTGACATGCTGAAAAGGACTCCTCCCCTGGGAAACCCTTCACACTGAGCTTGTCATTTTATCATTTTTGTGGTAGAATGGCAGTATCTTATGTATAGCTATCACATTTTCAGTATTCATATGTTGACTCAGGCTAATTTTCCATCACAGTTATTGAATATAATACTGTGTGTAGATATCTCTCCAACATACTGATTTCGTTTCTTTATAGATATTTATGGTGATAATATGATGCTTTAATATATACATTCATGAAAATGATAATTATAGTCAAACAAATTATCAATCAGCTCACAATTAGTTTTCAAAACATTTTTATTTCTAAATGCAAAATTGTGCATTTGTTTACTCATTCATACAACTCATTCCTTGTACCACTACTGAATATCTATTAAATATTTCTGAATATTATAACATATTGCTGAATAGGCCATGTAAGTTATTTTATTAAATTTTATTGGTGACAAAATGAAGTCCAATTTGCTGTGTAGCAAAACATGTTTAGCAACTAAGACATTAACAGAATACTAGATTAATATGCATTTTTCCATTGTATTGACTATAAGAAGGTTTAGGATTATAGCAATTTCAAGTAGGTATCTTAGCTACTTTTCTTATTGTGAGATGAGAATTCCTGACACCCAAAGTTTAAGGAGGAAAGATCTATTATAGCTCATACTTGTAGGCATCTCAGTTTCATCATGGACTGATTCCAAGGAAGAGGGGTATGGCACAGGAGCATTGTGGGGGACAAACCATCCACAGTAGGCAGAAGGCAGCAAAGCAGAACCAGCCTACTTTTCCCTTTCATCCGTTTCAGGCTCCCTGCCCTTTTGGTGGTGCCACCCCACACCTTGGATATGCATTCCCATGATCCACTTGTAGAACTATGTCAAGCCAATCAGTGAAATAATTTAGTAATCACACACCCTGAGTCCCAGCATAATACGCTCTAATCTAGCCACCTTTGAAACTCCCTATCTATGACTTCATGAGGTTTTTGGGGGGATATCTAGATGCAATCCCTACTAGTAGGTAAGCTTTCATATCATCATGTACATTTGTATGCAAATCTTTCCTTTATATGTAAATGAATATTCATGCACATATGAAATTATGTACTAATATACATAATTTTAGATGTAGTATCCCTGATTTCACCTAATTACTTCTTTAATAGTAACAAGTAAGATATCATTAAGCTCATGAGTTGGAAGACACTCACTGGTAAGTTAATCAGGTAGGGCAATTATTCAGTTCAGAATCCAAGGGAAAGAGTAAAAACAAAGTATCTTAAGCTATAAATTACAGCTTCCTCGCCATCTTGGTGGTCAGGAAGGTCAGGGTAAGAGAAGTGTTCCTATCTGAGAAGTGGTAAGTTGTCTTGCTAGTCCATCATTGTATGATTTACGTGGAGAACCATGTCTGACACATAGTAACAAACATTACATATTGATGTGAGAGGTAAAAGCCTTCTCTAATAGGAGTGTAAAGATGCTGAAAGCCTCCTACTTGTCTGCTGAGGAATGGTGATGGTTCGCACACATTTGGAGCAAGTGGGGGAATCTCCTGAAGCTGAGCTGCAGCTTTGAGGTTATGCACCTGTCTTAGAGGAAGGGAAAAGAAGAATAATGCATACAGAAGAGCATCAGCCCACAGCAGCGAGCGCATCTGCCATGCCGAAATGTCTGCATGACATTTGGAAGCAACGCTGCCTACAGCAGATTGCTTTGAACTAACTTATTTTTCAAAATCAATTGTAAGTGATTCTCAAAACTTATTCCAAATACTCATAATAAATACTGTGGAGAAGATGGCTCATCTCTGAAAGGCTCAGGGGTAGAATCTTAGTGAAATTTAGCATTTTGAGCCCTGAAAACCCTAGGAGAGAAGACATTTCTGCTAAGATATCATTTTGTTTCTTCTCAGGATGATGATCATTTAAATAGCTGAAAATATTGAAAGTATTCCCACCATACTTTGACACTGTGATACATGTGTCTGTAGACATGTGCATACATCCACACACCTCTTTGTAGGTACAAGCACATGCACACATGTACTCATTTGCACAACACATAACCTGACATTGGGTCTCTTTAGAGATCATCCTCCATGAGGGGCTGAATTGTGTTTACTCAAATTGTGAACTTCAGAACACCACCTACCTGGACCACAGAACATGACTGTACTTGGAAATGAGGCAGTTAGGAAAAGGCTTCAGATAAAAATGAGGCTACAAAGGGAGTGAGGCAGCAATGTCTATGTCTTCATCAGAAGAGGCAGAGATACTGTCTGCATGGAGGACAGGCTGTGCAAGGACACACCAGGAAGGTAACCCTCTGCAGGACAACAAGCAACCTCACAAACTTGTTGGCATGAGGGGAAAATTAACATATGTTATTTAATCCATGCCTTGATGGATTAAATATTCATTGTGTCAAATTGAGAAGTTTTTTTCTTTTTTTAGGTACATTTAACTCATTTTTTTTCAGTTTCAAAACTGATTAATAGGACAGTTTCAATAATTAATACATTTTACATTGTTATCTTCTTAGTGGTTATCCATAGTACAAGATGCAGACAGGATATCTTGTGCAAACACTATTACTACAAATCTTTCTTCTCATTGAATTAAGTGAAAGTAGCTGTGTATGTAGCCTAACTATTCTGCATATGCAGATACAAAATGGTTCTTCCTTTGAAGTTGAGAAGCACAACTGAGTATTTCTACCTCATAGTGCATAGAGTACATGCTCAAGGGCAGCCGTTTATCCTCAAGGATACTGTAATGGTTGATTCCTTTTGTGTCAATGAGAGAAGTTTAGAAGCTTGAGAAGTGCCTCAGTAAGGAACTTGGATCCTCACTCTGTGAACACCTGAGTTTGTGTAACAGGAGGACTCTGAGATGGTGAGTGCTACGCCTGCCATAGTTGGGGCAGCTGACTTACAATATAAAGGAGGAAAAGAGACTTGCTGCTCTACCCCTTTTTGCTCTTGTTATTTTTTCTGTCTTCTGCCACCTTCACCTGTTGCCTCTCTGCCTTGCCTCCCTGTCTTGGAGCCAACTGATTATGGACTAAAATCTCCACACACTGTGAGCTAAGTGAACCTTGCCTTATTTACATTAGATGTTGGGTATTTTGTCTCAGCAATGAGAGAAAAATAACCAAAACACAAAATACTGTAATTTTTAACACTTTATCCATCAAAACTTTTAGATCATATTTTGTTTTATTGAGCAACATATTGTCTTCAAAACACAAAAATATGTATCATTATCCTTCCCCAAATCACACAGCTTTTGTGTCCAATTCTTACTAAAGCCATCAAGAAGAGCAGGAATACCACTTACTGTTATGTTTTCTTTCCATGCACAAGAGAAAGAAGGAAAATTATCTCAATACATGCCAACTATGTGCTAGAAAAATTCACACTTGAATTTGTTGACTACTAGTCAAAAATAGTGTAAGGCGGATGTAGTCAGTCTTGTGTTGAAAGGAAGAAAAGTAGGAATGAGATTTACCTGGGCCCTGTTGTGTGAGTGGGAGAAACTTGGGTTCAAACCCACAACAGACTCCAAAGTTCACCCTCTTCTTAGATAGCATGCTGCTGACTTCCCTTGAGTCATCATATGGTAAGGTAACATCTTACAATTTCATCTAGGAAAGAAAATTGCCTCTTAATGAAAAATTGAGTGGGAGTTGTCCATTGCCATGTTAGTTTCCTAGGGCTGCCATACAAAGCATCATAGCCAAGTGGAGGAAATGATAGATATCAGCTCGTCTGGGTTTAAGAGGCTGCAATCCCAGATTGGTGCATTGCCAAGGTGTTTGGTTGGTTTGTAAAAGCCTCTTGCCTTGTGTCAGTGACAGCCAGCTTTCCCCCATGTGGGTGGTTGCCAACTGGTGATCAACTGTAACTCCCAGATGAACAGAACTAGTGTGTGGGTGTGAGAGGCCCACATGACAATTGTTGCAAGCAGTATAAGAGGGAGAACTAGAGTGGCTGTTGAGGAAGCTGTTTGGAGAAGCTGTTGGAGTTATTGGAAGCTACTGGTTCTCCAAGGCTTTTGTGCTGGAGGACCTTGTCATGCTGGCTTTCCTGGTGAACTTGACTGTTCTTCTCAGAGGAGGAGCTCAGGACCTCATTGTCACTGAGAAAGGCTACGGTTCACTTCAGGAAGCTCTGGTCCCTTGAGCATTACTTCCTGGCTCCAGAAGGGAGGATGGTACATTGTTCAGCTTCATGGAGCAGCTTGTTACATTGGCTTTCCTGATGGGCATTTGGCTTTCCTCATCATTGGAGGAGATTGGGACCTCACTGCTGCCGAAGATGGCTGTGGTACTGTTTGGGGCATCTCTGGTTCTTACCTTGAGTGCTGCTTCCTGGCTCCAGTTCAGATCCCTCAGCCTGTTAGCACAGATCCTTTATCCTGCTGGCACAGACATTCTATCTTCTACGTCCAACCTTTGGTCCTTCCCAGTAGATATCCACAAAGTAGGCCACATGAGACATTGTCATGGGCTCTAGGTATTTAGCTGGACTCATACAGAATGTTAGTATCTAGAACCTCAGATGTATTCTTTGGTCTTTAGTGTATGGATTTATTTCCTGCACTCCTTGTGTATGAGTCTTGGGTGACTATTAGAAAATAATTCTGTATTGTATTATTCCCCTTGCAAAAACCCCAAACCATGACACCCCTTTGTCTATGTGGTCTTCCCTTGTCATGAATCTATCTACAGATTTCTTTATCTCATAATAACATCAAATCAAAGACCCTGTCTCCAAACACAGACACAATGTGAGACACTGAGGTTCCGTGCCTCAACATACAGGCTTAATGAGTGTCCAGTACAGTCCAGCACCTAACTCTTTAATGTGTGAAGCAACAGTGTTAGAAAGGTAAACCTAGGGATCATCCCTACATGTGAGGACCTCTAAGAAAAAGTGTTTTCTTTTTTTCATCAAAAATTATTCAACTAAAAGAATTATCAAGATCTACTAGTGCATATCTTATTCTATAATGTAAATCCTCCAATCCTTATGAATATCACCATAAAATCCTTATTTTTTTCAAGAGAATGTGAAAAAGTAAGATCATTCTATTTCTCTGAAATACATTTCTGGCTGAGGAATAATGCCAAATGATTTTGGGACCTGGGGCAGCATCAAGGAAAGAATATTGCCTTTGGATGGCTCTTTATGTAAATGATATCAAGATAAGAGTTTGGTTTGGGGTTTTTTGGTTGTTGTTTTTGTTACTGTTATTGTTAATTGTTTAGGAGTTTTGTTTTTTTTTTTTTTCATGGTTTGGTCTCAGGTTCACATGAAGACCACAGAAGAGAGATGGGTTCCTCTCACCCCAAAATAGTGCTTCACCTGCTTTTAGAGCTGCTGCCAAGTTTGTAGGCCTTTGCATAGCGGGAGGGATCTGTCACAACAATCTCTGTCAGAATTACATGGTCTTGTTCTCCCTTTTTTGGTTCTTGCCACAATTAACATTTATCCTCCAAATTTAATGCAGTCTTTTTCTCCTTTAAGGTAAGGTTTCACTGTAATGGGGATGCAACGGGAATTATGTGGAGACTTTTCTGTTGTTGTTCTTCTCTACCAGTATACACAGTTGCCCTTTCTCCTCTGAGATCTTTAGATTCTTTTAGATCTATGCGAGGGATGACAAACATTTTAGAGCCTGCAATGATACAAGCAGGCCACTGTGAGCATGTGCCTCAGGTTCGCCATTGCTGATCTGTGCTGAGAATAGAAATGACTCCCATCACACTTACACTAAAACCCCCAAATCCTTCTCTCATTTTAACAGGGTCTTCCAGGGTCTGCCTCCAACTTTATCCCTGATCTTATTTGGCATTGATTTTTTATGCTTATAGGGATTCAGACCTAGTTCTATCTAGCTCTAAACCCACAGCTCTTATTCAGTAACACTACAGTATCTTTGTAAGTCACTGGCCTGTCACCACCCTATAGATGTCTAGAACCACACAGTTGTTTTTGTCCCTAACTTGAAAGCGGCTCTTCTGAAAATCAAATATATTACAGTACAATATCCATAAATCAATGCATGAAAAATAGAAGCAAAGCTGTTTGCTTTACAAACTGGATACATCTTGTGAGTTCGAGACCAGTCTGAGCTACAAAGTGAGCTTAAGGCCAGCCTGAACTGCACAGTGAGACCCTGTCTCAAAAAGACAAAAAAAAAAAAAAAAAAAAAAACTGGATACATCCATGTTTTGAAGACCCAGACAAAGTAATAAAATTTTACAGCTGCCTCATAGACCTCTTGTACCCCTATACCAACTTCCTATCTCAAGGGTAGCCACTGCCCTGACTTCTGAAACTGCAAACATGTTTTTCTCCTTTTGAATTTTACTATAAGCACAATATGTACTCTTGTGTCCAGCTTATTTTGCTCAATATTAATCTTGCTAGATTCACCTAAGATCAAAATAGTGTAGTTCATTCTCAGTGCTGTATATGTAAGTATGCTGCAATTTGTCTTTTCCTCCTCTGGTTGAACATCTGTTTAATTTGAAGTTTGGAGGTAAAATAAAAGCTGCCATAAACATTCTTTTTGGTGCAGACTAAAAAACGATGATATAGATATAGATAGATATCGATATAGATATAGATAAATACAGATACAGATGTGGAGACAGAGACAGAGACAAAGATAGAGATATAAATATATATTTAGATACATTTTTTTTATGGTACCGGGGATTGAACTCAGGACCCTGTGCTTGCCAGGTAAGTGTTTATTCTACTGAGCTATTTGCCCAGACCCTAGATACAGATATTAAGGTAGGGGTAGGGTAGGGTACAGTAGGGTAGGGTAGGAATAGGGGTATGGCTATAGGTACAGGTTCAGGTACAGATATGGACATATAGATTCAACTTACATCACTGCTAGTAGATTATAGGAGTACCATTGCTTTTCCTTCATCAAGAGTTGATAGTATTTGTAACATTTCTGTCATTCCCATGAGAGTGGTAATATTAGATTTTTTATTGTATTTAGTACAGGGTCTCATTACATAGCTCTGACTCAGTGATCCTCTTGTTTTCAGCCTCCCCTGCGATGGGATTACAGGCATGCCCAAAGGTGGGGCCAGAGCAGCATGTGGGGCCAGGGATTAAGAACTGGCAAAGGAAGCATATCGCACGCACGTAGTCCACTAAGCTATCTTGCCATTAGCTATTTTTAAAACAAAAATTAAAATGTTTACAATAAGAAAGAAACAGAAAACTCAAACTGAAGAAAAAATATTGTTTAACAGTAAAATAAGAGATATGTATTTAAAATTACCTGACTGGAGATGACAATAACACCTTGTGAATTAGATTATTAGACTTCTATTATTGTACTAAGATGTAAAATATGGCTTTATCATCATGAGTTACTTCACTGAACAAAATTCAGTAGAAAATTTTCAACACAAATATATTTCTGTGATATACACAATTTCTAAATAATATACTTAAGTGTTTTTCTTCTTTTTTAATTTCTTGCAACTGTCCAATTTTTGGACAGAGTTGGATGTTTATATCTGATAATCTAAACAAATAATTTGAAGGTAATACTTTGCAATACGACAACCATTATGGAATTTCTATTATTTTGTTCAGTGAAATTGTGTATCATTGCTACTTTTTTGCCATTTTGAATTTTCTTTAAAACAGATGTCTTTAGAGCTGGGGAGATGGCTCACTGAAATAAGTGCTTCCCTGGAAAGTGCAAGGGCCTGAGTTCAATCCCCGGTACTACCAAAAAAAATAAATGAATATATATATTTAAATAAACAAAAGAGAAGTCTTTATTTATTTTAAATAAATAAAAGAGAAGTCTTTAAATTAAATTCTGCACTGTTAGCACTGTCTTATATTACTTTGTTTCTCTTTGTTCTTGTTTTTTCTTTCTTTCTCTCTTTTTATTTTAGAGAAAGGTCTACAGGATGTTCAGGGTCTCACTACTAGGTCGATGATTCACCTGTTTACTGCCTCCCAAGTACTGGGATTACAGGCACGCGCCACCATGCCGTCTCAGCTGCTGTTTCAGCGCACCCAGGTGACGGGGTTGGCACCACAGGCCTGGGCATCAAACCTCCTAATCTGCTGAGTTATTTGGCCAGCCCTCCAAAGTTGAGTAGAATTTTTCAGGGGGCTGCCTCAGGCTGTCCTAAGTGTGGGTCTGGGGATTGAACTGAGGTCTCCTGCACCTGACTGGGTTTGCCAGAGCAGGCGCTTAAACAACTGAGTTAACCTGCAAGACCCCTGCTAACCTGTAAGCCTCTGTTCCTATTATTCTAGCTTTCATTTTTTGTTTTTCCTCTCTCAAAAAAAAAAAAAAAATTGTTAAGGGCTAGCCAAATAGCTCAGTGAATTAAATCACCTGCAAGCATGTGCAGGGGCCAGGGGTTCGATCCCCAGTCCTGCAGTGCTGGCCCTGCTCCCTGGGGTGCACTGAGACAGTGAATGAGACTGGGCATGGTGGTGCACGTGTATAATCCCAGCTCTTGAGAGGCTGTAAACAAGTGGATCACTACAAGTCCAGTCTGGTAGTGAGACCCTGAACACCCTATAGACCCTTCCCTAAAACACAAAATAAATAAATAATAAATAAATAAAGATAAAACAAAATAAAAAACGTTAACAACCTCAGAAATATATCTTTGCTTAAATCCTTCTTACTTTTCTTAAATTAGGGTTCTAAAGTAGAAGTCTGTGTCAAAGACATTGTACTTTGTCAGTTCTTTGAAGAATCTTGTTAAACATACTGTGCTTCCACTCATCGTGCGCTACCAACTTCTTGTATCTTTTCCAGTGCTAGGTCAGAGAATTGTTTTGTAGCTCATTGTGATATTTGCTTATCGTTAGGCTTTATTGCTGGTGAAGAAAGGACTTCAGTTCAATTTCCATCAGATGACCTGAAGGGTACTGGTGGGTACGCAGACCCGTCTCATGCATGGATGGATGAGCTGGGGCTCTCAACCCTTCTATGGCTTCTCATTGACAATATTATTGTCCACTTCTAGGATTTGTTGATTAGCTTTGCCCACTTTCTGACTATCATATTAAGACCATATCAGGCTGGGACCACTCTTCCTGAACTAAACAAGTTCTCCAGTATAAGTCAAGTACCACTGATTGATTGATTGATTGATTGATTGATTGACTATCAATCACAGCAATGAGAGTAGTGCCCAAGGATTCCTCCTTTTCTGTTATTCTTCAGAAATATGTGATTTTGCCTCTTCTTGGATCACATCTTTTAGAGATGACACTACTATTTCTTTATTCTTTTGTCTCCATTTATTGCAATTTCTGTTATTAATAGCATCTAACTATACCTTGCAGCTATATCCCTTGCCCTGAAAAACCTGCACTGACCCAGAAAAATCACCAAGAGCTACATTTTGCAAGGTATGCAGCAGTGAAACATTATTGCCTAGTGACACTCCCCTCAGGAAAAGACGTTACTGACCAAGATAACTAGGCTGACTCTCTTTAGGCCTCCTAATAAACATTTAGGATTTTCCACAAGCAAGGAAATAACATAGGATGTCTCGCAAGTTGTTTCTATGGAACAAACTCATGCCACGAGGAACCGAGTCACCATTGTGACGTGATGGCTGGACCTCGAGCCAGGAACTTTTTTAAGGGTTGACAAGTACTCAGCCATCAAATTTGATTCCTCACCCATTAATTTGCTCTTGTGGCATTATCCACCCCCAAAAGACCAGAAAAGTCCAAATGAGATGGCCCTGCAGCAGGCGGGGCACTATGTATTGGTCCTGGGGTGTAGCAACACCCACTTAGAGGATGCTTTGTAGGGACTTCGCCTCTTCTTTTAGTGTCGGTGGGTATTGTGCTATCTCCCCCAATTGGAATCTTGTAACCTCTCTTTGTAGAGAACTAATTAGCTAATTATACAATAGTCTGAGGCAAATGCTGATTTGGACACTCAAGGGACTGAAACAATAAATCACCCTAAAATATCTGAATAAAATCTTGGACAGGAAAAGACCCTTAACAAGGTGGTCGATGATGGTAAGTTAAACTGTTATGTCCTCCTCCTCCCCCTACTGTGGGAAATGGGTGTATTATAGCAATGTGTACTTCTGATTACATTCCTGATAGCCAAGTGTCAAAGAGAATCACTACAAATAATGTGGTTACTCAACTACAGTTAAACTTTCTAACTCTTATTTTTTTAAGGATAGCAGAATAGCACAATAAAAAGTAAAGTGACAGAAAAAGACACCCATTTCCATAGCCTTGTGGAAAACAAAGCCCTTGTCTTGCTTAGAAATTCCAGCATGTTAAAAAGAAGGTTCACAGCATTCAGAAAGTATTTCTTGGGAAAATTTGGCCCAAATTCTCAGCAAACAGTATGGTAGGACTTTGAGGATTCGATGATCTTTTGAGAAAGAAATAAAATAATTCAGGCAGCTTTCCTTTTGTTTCTGTAGCTCTTTCCCTGTTAAAATACAGGCGTCAGACATGCCACAGTCGTGGAGGGTCTCCAGACTTCAAAGCACCACTGTCCCTCTTGCAGGAAGTTGTTCCAATCAGGTTTTGTACATGGGCTGCAGATCTTGCCTTGATGCAGGCAGGCACCACCATGGCTAAAAATTCACAAGACAGTTCCTCATTGCGCTGAATTTCTCTTTTATTTGATCCTTCACAATGTGCTGCTCTCCTATCAAAAAAAGTCTCAAGGCTTTGATTTGGTGGCAGCTGGAATCAAGGGGACCCAAGTTTGATCCTGGATTCACAAAAATCAAAAAAATATTTTCATGCCAGCCGACCATCCTGGAGTTGACCTCATGATAATGAACAGCAGCCGTCACTATTGCCAGCCCTGTCTGTCTCTTCTCCCATCACACATCCTGAAAGCATAATAGGTAGAAAATCCCTATTCCACAGCATTGCACATTCACCAGTACCCAGCAGCGTAACCAAACAAAAAAAGTAGGCTAAGTCTTTTAAATTTCTCTTTGCATAAATGCCACATGAGGTCTGATTTATGCAGCCAAACCGCTACTCTGATATGATACCGTTGTTGTGCTGTTGGGTTTGTCTTTTCGAAAAGAGAGAAGCAAAGGCAGAGTACTTGAGCTAGTTGGAGGTAATTACTATGTGACATTATTATTCATGTTCTGCGTGCTGTGCTATCTACTGCATACATTTTCTTACTTAATTCCTACAACACCTTTGTTCTCATTTTCCAGCCATGTAAAAAACACAGCTCAGAGAAAGGCAAGAATTGTCCACAGAGAGGGTAAATCAGCAGTTAGGAGTCAGCTGGAAGGCATCGAAAACTCAACCTCTTCCCACTCCAGCATGCTGCCTCCTTGCTAGACAAGAAAAAACCTGAACTTTAAAAACCCTCATTATGGGCCAGCCAGATAGCTCAGCGGATTAAAGCACCTGCAAGCAGGAGCAGGGGCTGGGCAATTGAGACTGGGCGTAGTGACATGTGCCTGTAATCCCAGCTCTTAGGAAGCTGTAAACAGGAAGATCACTCCTCAAGTCTGATCTAGTAGCAAGACCCTGAACACCCTGTAGACCCTTCCCTAAAATACAAAAATAAAACAATAAACCCTTTTTATTTTCTCCTGTTCTCTTCACTTCCCTCCTTCCATGGTCTGCTTTCCTTAGCTCCAGTTGTACCTACATTAAATGTTTCCCTGTTGCTGGCTGCGGCCCTGGGGTGGCGCTAACCACAGTTCCAGAGGACAAGGGGGAAGAGTGACCGGCCCTGCAGCGAGCCATGGTCGATTTCCAGATATAAACTAACCGGAACGAGACTGTGCTTGCTGTTAGCAACGTGAGTTTAGATGAATCACAGACCAATCGGTAGAACTTTTCTGACATGACAGGAGGCCAAAGCTGACTTGTTAAATGATTATTCAAAGTGAAAGACTGTTCAGCACATGTTCAATGAAATCATAATCAGTTGAAGCTTATTGAAATGTTTCAGATTTGTGAAATAAAAATAATAACCCCAGTGCCAACAATATGTGTCAACAGTACTCAGTGTGAATGGCATATCATTAGCTTTGTCGCCTGCTTGGAAGATGTACAATAAACAAGCAACGCGATGCAGGTGTAGCTATTTACTTTTAGTTTGAAGGAAATTTCAAAGTAAAATTACATGCACAAGCAATGCAGCTACACTGAGAGCCTAAGTGCCAGTCCCACCGTGCACACAAAATGTGGAAGAAAAACGTTTGGTGAGCAAATGGGGGTGCTCCTTACAAGGAGGATTTTTGTTGATGTTGTTGAAAACATATCCAGCAAAATCTGAATGCCAAATAAAAGCCTTTCCAGTTTCGTCTCTCCTTAGAGAACATTTTTTTAGTTGTTATTTTCTTTAAGAGAAAATTGCAGTTTAAGATTTACAAACCACTTAATTTGCAAACTGCTATTACGGTAGTTTTTGCCTCTGAAAATGTTTTAAACTGCAGGCAATGAAAAGACATGGTATTAGAGTTTTTGCCTTAAAAAGAAATCATTCATTGTGTGGTTTAAAAAAAAGGGCAGTGTAACAATACGATATTATTTAGAGAGAATTATAAGTAACATTTCAGTAGACCTTGCTGAGATTTTGAGTTATTAGTAAACAGAACCTTGAGAAAATGTTCTACATGGTTGTTTAAATGTCACAGAGTTCAAATAATCACCTTCATCTTGATAAGATTTAAAGATTATATATATATATATATGTTAGTTGAAACTTATCTGTAAGATTCATTCATTACCATGTTATAAATTATGGATTACCACTTTTCCCCAAGCAGAGTAAGATTATACTTTTCCCTGTAAGAGATGAAATATTCTGATTAATAGTTTTAAAATTCTATAGGCTATTCATTTCACATTAAAAAAAATATATGCGATCAGCTGTTTTCTTCCTACCTTCCTATCACTTGTTTGTCTTAGATCTTCACCCTACAGGAATGTATTGATTTCTCTGGACTGCCACAGCATAGTATAACAAACTTATTTTTTTTAAGAAGGAATTTATCTCCTCACAGTTCTAGAAACTACAAGCTCAATAAGGTGTGGCAGGGCCACTCTTCCTCTTCTAGGGTAGAAGCCTTTCCTCCTCTTCTGGTAGCCCCCAAAATTCCGTCTTGTAATCATGTTTCTTTGCTCTCCAATTCCATCCTCACAAGCTGCTTCCTCTGTGTCTTGGATAGCTTTTCTGTCATCCAGATACCTGTATTTGTATTTAGAGTCCACTCTGAATCAAGGGTGCTTTATTTTGAGATCCTTACTTAACTTAATTGTACCTATTAAGACTTAGTGTAAAAGAAGGTTCCATTCACTACTACTGGGCTAGATTAATCAAGGTTCTTCTGAGACACCAAAAAAAAAAAAAAAAAAAAAAAAAAAAAAAAAAAAAACAGATTATTTCTACACCCTGTACAGACATGTTGTTGTGGATCTGATCACCTGAAAACAAAGTACAGATGCCTGATGGAGGAGACCATGGATGTTTCAGGGTAAATATAAGAGTATTTACCTTTCCTCTCCTTTCCTTTTTTATCAAATCCTTCCATGGAGTGAAGATACTCTGATGACAGGGACTGTCCTTACCCTGTAAACTGATTTAAATATCATTAGTTCCATAAACACTGCACAGGCATAAGCAAAAATAAAGTCCCTAAAACAGTCCACTTGTTTATTCATTCTTTTTTTAAAAAGATTAAGAAACAACAACAACGAAAAGACAAAGCAGCAAAAAAACAATAAAAAGATACATAATTTCAAAACAAGAATAGGAAATTAGCAATGGTTGTTGTATTACATATTGTTTTCATCAGATATACCAGACATACATATCACAAGACTAATCAGACAATTAAACCTTAACTCTTTGTTTCAGTAAACCAATAAAAATTAGTAGTATTTTAGTCACAAAAACGAACCATTGAACCACCAAGATAGCTCAGTTGACTAAAGCACCTGCTTAGGCAAGCTTAAGCAAGCATCAAGGACCGTGGTTTGATTCCTACCACCACATTCTGCACCAGCCCTGTGCCAGCCCTGCTACCAGGGCTGGCTGAGCAGGTCAGAGTCTGGGCATGGTGGTACATGCCTGTAATTCCAGCACTGGGGAGACTGAAAGCAGGAGGATCACTCTGAGTCTGAGCTGCATAGTGAGATCCTACAGTAACCAAACACATAAGAAAACTAACCCTTGCACTGAGGATTAGAACTTAGTGTAACTTTTGGAGGGTCAAAGGTCAACCCAGAATGAGGGCTTGAAAACTGTCTCAGAAGTTGGGCAAATTTGTTCCAGAATCCTGTTCTTCCACTTGCACTGGAAGTGCATCCCTCCGAGCAAGCATGGATACCCCCGCCGTTTATCAAATAATGATATTTAGACAACCATATCAGCTTCATGTACCCTGCTTGAGATAGGAATAATGTGTTCTTTTAGTCACTTTTCTCCTTGGTGAAACAAAATACCCACCACCCACAACTTACAGAAGGAGCAATTTATTTTGGCTCATGGTTTAGAAATTTCAATCCTTTCATTGTTAATTGCTTCCTTGAGTGGGCAGAGAAAAGCTGTTCTCCACATGCTGAATAGGAGGCAGAGAGTAAAAGGGGGCGGAGCCAAGAAAAGAGATGCTCCTGCAGGCCACACCCCCCAGAGCCCTCCCTCTCCAACAAGGCCCCACCTCCCCACACCAAGCTAGCTCTAATGTCCCATAAGCCAATCACCTTCTCAATACATGGGGCTTTGAGATCCATGTTCAATCTAAACTGGAATACATGTCTTCTAAGAGAAGGTATGTGAAGGTAGCTTTGCTAATAAATGCTGATTAAGGTTGTTATTGATGATATTACTTTATTACCTGGTTAATAATTCCATTGCCTTGTTTTTCCACGGATTTCCTCCCTTCTTTCCATATGAAAGATGGTATAAAAGAGTAAGCTACATGCATCGTATCTGTATTCAAAAATCAGAAATATCATGATTAAGTTCATTTTACATTAAAGATGTTTCCTGGTCACATTGTAGTAAGTATTAAATGAGGGAAATGTGCCTAAAGACCTTAGCATTTGTGTTTCTTGGTGTAGTCCAGGTTGGCCTTGAACTCCTGATCCTCCTGGCTCAACCTCTTCAGTTCTGGGATTATATGCACATTCCTTTTCTTAAAAGTCATCATCCTTTAAAGTATATAACACAATTACTAAATGCACAGGTATAATTTTGAGTCTTTCCAAATAGATCACGTGTATTGCAAAAATGGATACCACATCCTCCCCCAACCACAGTTTTCTCCACCAACTTTGGTCCCTTTTAACTTGCCCTGAAGCCTATTATTTTGAGATATCCTGCCCTGAGTGCTGTATAATCCTTCTAGTAACCGTGTGGAAACTCGGATCGTGACATCCCTTCTAGCTTTGTAGGAGTCTTTCCCAGTAGTCTTTTCCAAACTACATTTTCAATTGGCCTTGAAAATGTTCTGAAAATAGGGCTACAAGATAGCTCAGTGGACTAAGCACCTACTTTATTGTTTTTTTTTTTTTGTTGTTGTTGTTGTTGTTTTTTTTGGCAGAACCGGGGATTGAACTCAGGCCCTTGATTTTGCCAGGCAAGGAAGTGCTTATTCCACTGAGCCATCTCCCTGGCCCATAAGCACCTACTTTAACAAGTGCAGAGGCCAGGGTTTGATCCCCAGTCTCACAGGCCATACCGGCCACACCCCCAGGGCTCACTGAGCAGATGACCAAGTCTGGGTGTGGTGGCGCATGCCTGTAATCCCAGCAGGATAGTGAGTCTGAGCTGCGTAGTGAGACCCTGTATCAAATACATAAATGAAAAAAAAAGTTCTGAAAATGAATTTTCTCTACAACATCCTTTTTATGGATCCCCTGAAATATTAGTAGCAGTATTAGTATATATTAGTAAATATATATTGATATGTATAATTATATAAATATATTAGTACAAATGATTAGCATTATTATCAGTACTATTATTCTGGTATTATTCTACTAATAACTAGTTTCTTTTGCCTTAATTGTTGTTCTCTTTGATAATGATATCTTTTACAGTATTAATACCAGGGCTTCTCAGTTCATTCTTTGTTATATTAAAGTGTGGCTTTTGTAGACACTGGCATTGACAATATTGTCTTCAGTAACTTCAGATAAATGCTGCTCACTTGGAGATAAGGACTCTGTCTCTTTTGGGGGGGCAGAGCTCAAAAACTGGCAAACTGAGAGAAAGGGGAGCTATTTGCCTGCAAACACTTTGGTTAAAATTATTCTCTCTTACTTTCCATATCCGTATTGTAATTTGCATTTTAATTTTAATGTCTTTAGAACCATGAAAGCATATTTAGGTAAACGTGCTAATTAGATCTTTGTAAACAACCATATGTTATTTTGGTTTATGAAATTTAAAGAGCAATTAAAAACATATATATTTTACTACTTATAGGTGAGGTTGGGATGGATTTAATCTGCAACACTGAAGTGAATTTGTGGAAAAACCAAAATTAAAGGTGTCCTTAATGAGCTTATGAGAAAAATAAATAAAAGAAACTTGAAACATTTCTTCAGAAAACCATAAGGCCAAGCAACACTACACATTGAAGCTTGCCATGATTAAATCTAAGTGTTTGAAAATTACGTTGCAGACTGCTTTCAACTGGTGTACCTACCTTAGAGGAACTCTCAAAGGAAGTGTGTGGTGCGCCTGGTTTTAATGAGAGCTTGTCATTCCTCCTCTGGTGACTGATCCATTTTTATCAGTTTCACTGTGAAGAGCAGAGAGATGATGTATGAGTGTGATAACTTGAAGTGACATCTTCCAGTATGATCCATTATCTGCAAGATATAGGGGAAAAGCTCACTGCAAAACATAATTAAGGAAACAAATGTTTTCAGAAATATAATAAAGATCCTTTATGCTTTTTGTTCAGGAACATCGATTTCTATAATATTGCACATGAAGGAAGGGTGCTGCTAAGCATCTGAGTAACACTTGTATTTTGATTTTCCCTGGTTTCAGTCTCCCTGCAGAGAAACATGCCAATAATCAGAAAATAAGAAAAGAAGTCAAAATTTTCATGGAAGCTCTTTCCTATAAGCTAAAATGGAAAAATACATTAAAGAAGTAGATTAAAATGTTCTCAGAACAAATGGACATGGCTTACTACCTGCGGAGTCAGGTGGTACGTGTCTATTTTCTCCCTGATAATAATAAGTGCCTGTCATCGATTACCTGGATTATCATTCTCTTCACATCTTTTTTGCTTCTCACTCTTTGGCTAGACCCAAGAAACCAATAAAAATTCTTTGAGTCCTAAGTTTTCCTTCTATGGTCTGAGACCACAAATCCATTGCTTCAATACATGCTCTCCTATATTACTTCGGAACTGTGTTGTTTATTCTATGTTTACATTAGCTGCTTTCCGAACCCCTTACTTCCAAGACCCAGACCATAATGTGTCAAAGCAGAACTTATTAGAAGTAGAGCCCAAATACAAGATCAGTGTTGCAAATGAGCCTGAGCTAAATCACACAAGGTAAAAGATCAAAACATGCTTTCTTGGACTGTGCTGATGAAATTTGCTACATGGAATGTCCTACTTGAGGAATTCCACTCATCACGATCCTTAGTCGTATCCTGTCCTCCCTGCTGGAGGCGGAATTCTATAACCTGTATCTTCACTCAGTGTTAGCTTAGGTGCTGCTGAAGTGAGCGGCATCTTCACTGGAGTCTCGGCTCAGTTGCTTTACATGATTACAACCTAAATAGTAATGGATGCTATGGGTGTCATTTCAGGATTGCAAACATGAGGGGGAAAAAAATGGGCCACTCAAGTTCATAGGAACATGTGCTGCCTTTCTGGAAGGAAGCAGGGTGTGTAAGAAGTGGAGAGAAGGCTCTGACATGGTGAAGGCCCTGGTCATCCTGCTTTTATCCCTTTGTGATTATTTTCACGTGTAGGAGCTACTATGTAAGTTTGTCCTGTGATTGTGGTGTTTCTAAAAGGCCAAGATTATAACAGGGAGAAGGATATTTTCCATTTTCCTCAGTGCCACTAGTTTGTCTATTTGTTTGGTTTTGCAGCACTGGAGATGGAATGCAGGGCCCCACACACTCGAGGCAAATGTTCTACCACTAAGCTACTTCACCAGTCCAGTGATGATTGTTTTAATCAACCAAGTCAGGATACATTTGTAGGGGTATTTAGAACACTCTTCTACCAATAGGAGTGCACACTTGCCTATGCAATGGAAGCCGACACTGGCCTAAGTGCTAATGTCAAACCTGGGGGTCTCCAGGTGTTGCTGAGCTTGGAGACAGTGGAGAGGACCCAGATGAGTGGCACAGTGCACACTGGAAGCTTATCCAAGGGACTTGAACAGTGACTATTTACCAGTTAGATGGAAGCATTGCTATGGTATAACTACTGCTGTGTGCTGGCTAAAGACCAGCCATGCACAGTGCAAATCTAAAATCTAAGTAGCGGGAAGAAGTTGTCATGTGATTCTGATCTCTCCCTCTCTCTCCCTCTCCCCATCTCTGCCTCTCCCCCTTACTTTTCTCTTTCTCTCTCCTCCTTCCCTTTGTCCTTCTCTTTACATAATTTAATATGTATTATAAAATGATTAATAAATAGTACATGTATCAGTAAATAATATATATAATTCATAACATAAAGACATATTGGAAATCCTCTCATGCCTTGTTGCTATGGTTTTTAGTTTTCTCCTCCAAAACTCATGTATAAATTTGGTTGCCATTGTAGGGTTGGGAGGGCGGACTCTTGGGAGGTTTCTGGGCCATGTAACTTACCATGGTAGGTGGGATTAATGTAATAGGGGTGAAACTTAGTCCCCTTTGCGTTTTTTGACTTGCTGCTCTCTGCCATCAGATGATGCAGTGAGAAAGCTCTTGCCAGAGGCTTCCACCTTGACTTTGGGATTTCTACCCTTCAGCACAAGAGAACATTCTTAGTCTCGAGCAATCTGCTATAGCAGAACACTTTGGGCTAAGTCCCTGTTTGTGATTTTTCATAGAACGAATGTACTCATCAGGTTAAAAAAAAAAAAGAAAAGAAAAGAAAAAAAAAAAAAGATAACACCCAACAGCAACACCATTGGCATATTATCTTCTTACTTGGAGTCATTGAAAAATCTACCCTGGACCACAGAATCACTTTAGTTCCAGGTTTTGGTACTCCTGACTCACAGGGGTAAAAGGGCAAGTTGCTTCTATACCAGCTCAGAGATTTCACATCATAGTTTTAATTGTTACTGCTTGTTCTTGCTTCATTTAGTTTTCAAAGCAATAAATTGGATTTGAAAGTACACTCTAAATCCAACATAATGATGAGGAAGTTTTTGTGCAACTCTAAGATGTTTAGAGCTTCCTGTTACAACTCGGTGGTACCTTCTCTCAATGCCTGAATGAACCATCCTTTGGTGAAATAATGCAATCTGCCTCAACAGGTCGCCTGTGTGCTCTCACACAAAAAGATCCAGCTATTAATCCCTGTAGTTTAAAGGCTAGGTTTACCTTTTTCTGACATGAAGAGGTGACCTAATAAAATTTTTCCATGTTGTTATAATTTGCTGCATTAAAATTATCACCTGATAATCTAAGAAGGAAGTTATCTTCTCAACAGAAATTTATTCTTTCTTAAGACATGGGATTTGTGTTTCCTTATGGGGTGCATTATGGCAAATCAATACATGCATGCAATGTGTAATAATCCAACAGTGCTTTTGTTTTTTCAAGCCTTAATCATTGTTCCATGATGGGAATTCTGTATTTTCCTAAGCATTTTGAAATCTGTCAGAGATTCTTTTAGTAGTTTCCTATGCGTTATTTATCTCATTGCTGAGACAAAATACCTAATGCTCAAAGTTGCTGGAGAAATGGTTTATTTAGCTCACACTTTGTGGAGGTTCAAGTCCATAATACATTGACTCCAAAGAAGGGTGGTATGGCAGACAGGACCACAGAGGAGAAACATTTCATAGGAGCAGCAGTAGCAAAGCAAGGCATGACCACAAGTCTTTCCACTCCTTGTCTCTTATCCAGGCTAATTAGGGTGGGTAGTACTGACACACTTATTCCTAGTGCCTAGTTCCTACAGTTTCACCATGAGACAATCCTAGTCTCTACCTTTGAAACAGCCCCACCTATAAATGCATGAAGTTTTCTGGGGGACATCTGGACACATGTATAGCATCCCACCCCAACCCCTGATAGTCTCATGCACATCCCTTTATGCAAAAGGAATTCAGTCCATCTCTAAAAGTTGCAGAAGTCTTAACTGTTTCAGCATTGCTGAAAAGTCCAAGTCCCAAAACTGCTCTGTGATTTAAGACAAACTCATAGCTGTGAGCACCTGTGTTGAATCATGCCAGATAGGCATTTCCATTCCCCAAGTTTCAAACAGGGATAGCAAAGAGTGGGAACAAAGCAAGATTAAAACACAGCAGACAGACAATCTCCCAAGCCCACTTCCAGCATCCCTGGGAATCTTTAGCAAGTTGTAAACCCCACAGGGATTGGGTAGCTCCACTCCTACAGCACAGCTACTGGTTGTAGTCCCATGGCTTCTCTCTTGGCTCAGCTGTGGTTCCTCCTTGCAGTTTTCCTCAAACAATCCACATTCTTGGCTTCTTCAAACTTCTGGGGTCTCGACTGCACCTTCAGCTTCATACAGCTTTTACACTGCCCTCTCGGGCACCCTGCCTGGCCTTCATGCTTTCTTCTGAAATCAGGGTGAAAGCCTTCTTGCCCACACACCTGTTTCACTCTTCATGTACCTAAACCCAGCACCATATGAATAACACTAAGGTCTGCTGCCTACTGGAGCAGTAGCTAGGCTTCCTTCTCACTCTTATCTGTAGGGGTTTAAGCTAATGGACCAAATCCTGAGGAACAATTTCCCTAGACCATCAAAATTCTGAAACATGGTGTTTTCAGGCTCTGTTCTTAGAACAGTCTTTCACTTTGGCAATTTTGAGGCTGCTGGGTGGAGGTTTGCTGCTTGTTATGATTCCCTTAGATGATATTTTCTGCTCTCCTTCCTTTTCCCTCACAGAAGTCAACATCTCATTGACTTATCTTTGCAGTCCACAGCTTTACTAGAACTTCCTTTCTGACCAAAAACTTAAAACATTTTAAATCATTCTGTTGAGCTTTTTGTCCTTGATTGTCAACATAAGCCTGACTAAAAGCCAGTAGTACCCATGCCACAACCTCATTAACAGACTATCTTGAAATTTCTTCTGCAAGATTAATTACTGTAACATCTTTAATCTGAGTCTCAGGAAGTGTCTCTGCACACAACCAAAAGACAGACAAGCTTTCTGCCATAGCACGACACACATTGCCTGGAGTCCATCAGGTGGTTGACTTCTACTTTTCCAATCGGTATCTTCAAACCTTTTTTTTAGCTCTTCCACCTTCCACAAGCCAGTTCCTAAAGCTCCTAAACCATGGTCAGGAACAGTCACCAACAACTCCATTTCTCTGGTACCAACTTACACCCTAGAAACTTTTCTTGTTGCTGAGACAAAATTCCCAACACCCAAAGTTAAAGCAAGAAAAGCTTATTTAGCTCACAATTTGTACACAATTTCACTCCATAGTAGACCAGCCCCAAGGCAGGGTGGTGTGGCAGACAGGCATCACAGAGGAGAAACAGTTCATGGTGGGCAGAAGGTAGCCAGGCAACAAGGGAAGACGATAGCTCGTTCCATCTCTTATCTCTTATCTAGTCTATGTAGGGCAGGGAGCGCTCACATCCTAATGTGAGCTCTCGATCCCAGCATTTCACAATGAACCAATTCCAACTTCGTGCCCTATAGATCCAGCCACCTCTGAAAATAACCCATAACTGCATGAGGCTTTGAATGGACATCTAAATATAAGCTGCAACAAATGCCTCTGGGTGAACATTTTTCAGTCCTCTTTTCTTCCTGCATTTCTTTTTTTTTTTTTTGTCTTTTTTGAGACAGGGTCTCACTGTGCAGTTCAGGCTGGCCTTAAGCTCACTTTGTAGCTCAGGCTGGTCTCGAACTCACAACAATCCTCCTGTCTCAGCCTCCCTAGAGCTGGGATTACAGGCATGCGCCACCACGCCTGGCATCTTCCTGCATTTCTATATCCATCAGGTTTTTGTTTCCACAGATGACTGAGAACATGTGATACTTTATTTCTCTGTCTGGATTGCTTTCCTCAATATAAGAACAGCCAGTTTCCTCTGTGCTTTGCAAATGAGGGGATTATATACTTTTTTTTATTCCTGAACAGTATTTCCTTACATTTCACTGATGTGAATCCCACTTGTTCCTTTCATCCACTGGTGGTCATCTAAAATGATCTCATATTTTAGGTATTATGTGTAGAGTTGTAATAAGCATATCAATATAAGTATCTTTATGATACAATAATTTCATCTGCCATATATATATATATATATATATATATATATATATATATATATATGTATATATCAGTTCCAATGGTAGAACTGATAGATCAGATGGCAACTTTATTTTGAAATTTTTGAAGAATCTCCCTATTGTTTTCCCTAATGGATGTGCAGATTTATATTCCCACCAATAGTGAGAATTTTTCCTTGCATCTGCCTTTTACATTCTAGACACTAGATTTGGGAAAGGATTTGGAGCGATCCTCTGAAAGGGGGAAGTAGAAAGGGTTCTTGTAGAGAAATACAATATTTAGAAAGTTCTAGAAAGCAATAATTATTCAAAATGATAAACTATTAAATATAATGCAGATGAGTGTGTGAATGGAGAAAGGCACATATTTGTTTTTTTTTGTTTGTTTGTTTTTTGTTTTTTTTTTCAAAACCGATTAGTAGGATAATTTTAATACTTAATAAATTGCATGTTGTTATATTTGCAGTGTTTATTCATGGTATAAGATGCAGACATGGTATCCTGTCCAAGGATATTATGTCGGCTTTTAGTGCTATGGTCATCCACTAGATAAATAATTATTGAATCTTTGATATAATTCAGCTATATAAAAACCTGTAAATATAATATCATGTATGCACCTTGTACAATACCAAAACGTTATGAAAACAGTTTGCAATGTATTATTTCATCGACTCTGTATGGTTATGGTGTTTTGAAACTGTCTGATTGACATTTGTATTTCAATAGAATAAAAATTAATGGAAAAAAAATGAGAAGAAAGATTTGTACTAATAGTGTTTGGCACATATTTGGAATGAATGCTTGTCTTCTATTACTCTAGCACAGGAACTGCTAAAAAATATATCAAAGCAATGTATTAGAGGATTACTATGGTGAATTTTATGAGATTAAGCTACAGTTAATTTCCTAATGTATTTAAGATTAA
>PVKA01008414.1:0-73144 GCA_004027165.1 Ctenomys sociabilis
TAATTATTGAATTTTTGATATAATTCAGCTATAAAAAAACCTGTAAATATAATATCATGTATGCACCTTGTACAATACCAAAACATTATGAAAACAGTTTGCAATGTATTAATTCATCGACTCTGTATGGTTAAGGTGTTTTGAAACTGTCTGATTGACATTTGTATTTTAATAAAATAAAAATAAATGGAAAAAAAATAAAAAAAAAATAAAAGTCTTTCTTCCAGTGAGGATGTGCTCCAAGCTTTAGGCCCAAGTACACACATCTAAGCATGGTTCGTAGTAATCGCTGATTGAGGACTAGACGGTCATCAGTGGAGTGAGGACCCAATGGTGTGATGCATTTCTACATGGAATGCAGCCATCTAGGACCTGCAAACATCAGTTGCCACTAAAAGAAGAAGATGGCATTTGGAAGAGAAATAAGCAGTATCCTAAACTGTATATGATGTGATCTTATGTCTGGCTTCATTTTCGTTGTTTATACATTGAAATATTTTACCTGAACTAGAAATTTGCACTACGACTTACTTCGTGGTGGGGAAGTGGGAAGTACTAAAATGCTTTAGCCTGCAGTGCAAAACAGAAACACTAGCAGCACTTGCACCATGCTTGCTGTCCACAGTGAGTGAATTCATAAATGGTGAGCACAGGCGCAGATCTTGGCGTGCGGTAATCACTGGACCTCAGTGAGTGTGTTGTAATAGAAGGAGGAGGTGAAGAACTAGCACCTAAGAACTAGTTAGAATTCTATCTGGAAGGTGGAAATCAGGGCATCCCAAACTCTTCCAGGCTTATAAGTGAATGACCTTTAAATTTTCTATAAGTGCATTGCTTTTTACACGAAAGTACATATTATAATAATTTTTAAAATACAGAGTTAGTACCAGAAAGAAAAAGACAATGCATCTCTGATCAACAGTCTACAGCGAAAAGGTGGAAAACAACTGTATTGTTCTGTGATTCAAGTAATTCTTTTTTAAAAATTTATTTATTTATTTATTAGTACAGGGTCTCACTATGGAGCTTGGACTCTTAATGATCCTCCTTTTTCAGCCTCCCCAGCACTGGGAGTAGAAGCATGTGCTGCCACGCCCAGTCTCAGTGGGCAGCACCGCCGGCACGACGTTGCAGTACCAGGGTTAGAAATCGGGTCCTTGCGCTTGTCAGGAAGGTACTTAGACCCCCAAGCGATCTCTTTAGCCCTAAAGAATTCTTTTATTAGTGTGCTGGAAGTGTTACTAAACCAGGGACATACAGATAGATCTCAGGGGTCTAAAAAGTATTCTCATTGTGTTTCAACTGTCACAGTATATTGGATTTGTAATTCCAATGATAACCCTAAAAATTAATATAAACCTATTTCAATATTGTATATGAACCATAAGCTAAGCAATATCCGGTGGCTGCAGTGTGCAGGAGTTTGCCCAGGGTAAGGCTATTGCCTTAGTAGCCGGGATGCCGTTTGACTGCAACAACATCAGACTGCAGGAATGATGTTTTTAAATGCACAAACAAAAAAACTGCCTACATAACAAGCTCAAAACATGAAAGAATTCAAGTCATAGCAGCTCCAGGTATAAGAACTAGTTTAGTTACAGGAAACACCATATATCTTGATGAACTTCTACTGTTAATTCAAATTTTACAGTGTTTATAGTATTATTTATTTTTAATTTTATAAGTTCACTTGGGATTTATAGTCATTTAAGAACCTTAAGCTTTTAATAGTTAATTCTTAGTTTTATGTTTATATGCTTAAGTGGCAATAAAAATAATGTAAACATTGCATGTTTATGGGAAACTTTTTCTCTAAAGAGAGTTTATACATTCGAGTTGATACATAATATATGCTGGATATTTAATTGGAACAGCATTTAATTTAGGTTCAATTTTTAAAAGTCTTTATTAAATTCCTAGCATTAGGCTAGCAATCTGGACACTACAGAAAATATTTACTTTATATAATCATTGTTATTTGGTGTTGTTACAATTTTTAAGATGTTATTCATGAAACTATTAAATAACAAAATAGAACAGTTTGTGGTGAAGCACCTGGAGTATTCCAGCTAGTCTCTCCCTAGGAGTTTAGTTCAGGGAAGAAGCCCAGAGGGTTATAGTGGGGCGGGAATGCTACCAGAGGAATGAGGACTTGATCTTTGGTCTTGATGGAGGAACAGAGAGAGACTCTTGGTGGAGAAGCCCATAGAACACAAGGAGGAGGCGGCTGTGAAGGTCCTGCATTTCACACGCACCTGTGATGTGCCTTGGCAGGGGCCAGCTATATGGACGGCTGCAGGGAGGGAGCCAAGGAGGCATTATAAGCTCATCACGAGATTGATATAAGAAAGTTAGTGCTACCTTGACCCCGTCCTTCTGCAAGGAGCACTAGCAAGCTCTTCCTATGTGCCAAGCAAGACACTCAGCACAAACATATTACTCCAACTCAAGGTGGATGAAGGACAGGAAAGGGGAAACCCCAGCTGTGAGATAGTGACTCACAGTTCAAGACTTGGAACCACATCTGATTATCTTTGTGGCCCAATACAAAATGAGCAGGGAAAAGTGTAATGACAAAGACACAGCTGCCAGTCTAATGCACCGTAGTTGGTCTGGAGTCTTGCCGGAGCTCCTGGTGGCATGCATGTATCTCTGAAAGGGAGCAGGTCACTGAAAAGGAGTGATGATTGTATAAATGTGCCTGGATGCTCAGCAAGTCTCCCAGGAAAGGCAAGTCTGAAATATAGGCAGAGCAGGGCAGGGCATGTGTGGGAATTGCATGGCTACCTCCTATATGGCCGTGTTTCTATCTTGACAGGCCACACATGCTGACAAAGTCCTCAGGAGAGCTCTGTGAGTAAGCCAGAGTTTAAATTCTTCATGTGCCCTCTGCTGGCTCTGTAATGATAAGAGTATCAGTTAGCCATTTTCTGCCTCAGTCTCCTGAACTGTAAAATGCAAATCATAAAACTTTATAGAATTGGTGAAAGCAGGAAGCTCAAAGCATTTTGTGGATGTAGGACTTATACATCTGCTTTGATGTTTTTCTTCACAGTTCGTTTTGTTTTGTTTTGATCTTGGAGATGGGGTCTTGCGCAGATTGACTTCAAACTAACTAGATAGTACAGGCTGGCTTTGAACTCACAGAGCTTCCCAAAGTGCTATGAAAACAACCCAACTCAGAGGCTGTGTCATTGAGATGTGGGATACCTGCTGTTCCTTTCTAGGTTCACATTATCCTATTTGAAGAATTCAATAAGACAACCAATAAAATAAAATTTAACATTTATTTAAAAGTAAAAGAAGAAAAATAGAAGTGCAAAGGAAGTGGTCAGGAGAAAAAGAGTTCTGTACAGATAATACTCCCTGAGCGCAGAGCAGGCAGTGCGAAGGTGAGAAGAGCGTGGTCTGGAGGTCTGTGGCTGAGGGCTTCTTACCTTCTTTTTGATGCGAGATGTGGTCTGTCCCACACAAGGCTCACAGGCCCTTCTATGTATGCATCCTGGCCATGATTTTCCAGGTCTGTCATTGAAAGTTCACAGCTGAGCTGTCCATCCAGCTCCCCACGCCCTAATTTTCTGCCTCAGTACGGGTTAGGACAAAGGGAGGAGGGGAAAAAGCCTAGACTGTACAGTAGGTAGAGGTCAACAACTGCCACAGGCTCCTAGAGAGTGAATCATATTGGCCACAGGGGAACCTGGGTGTACATAGCTGGGCTATAGAACAGAACCACCAGCTACCCCTGGTAGCCTTTTCAAACTCAGCAGAGGATGTAGGCCATGTAAATATCTCTGACCACCTTCCAAAATGGCAAGGTTTAGAGACAAGGAGTAGGACAGTAGGCTTGCTGTAGCCACGTCAACAGCCAAATCTAGCTCCTATCCTTTGGTAGCTGCTATGTTCTCTGTTGCCAGTTGGGCTCAAGGGGTCCCCCAAAGTAGAAATGGGAATCTGGATTCATCCTTCCCATGGGAACAGTAGCCAGTTTGCTAAGTTCACTCACAGAAAAGAATTTTCAAGAAGGGTCAGTGACAGGCATAAAGGTGTTTCCTGGGCAAAACTGGAAGAAAACAACAACAGCAAAAAAATAGAATGTGAGACTGTAAGAGAAAGGTGTGTGGCAGCCTGAGGCTGGTGTGGAAACCTGTGGAATCTGTGAATCAGTAGAAAGCTTGGGCTTAGTTAACAGGAGAAAAGCAATAGTCCACCCCAGGTAGAAATACACTAGTTTGTGTCTCAGAGGAAAGGATGGCCTACTCTACTGTAATTAATTAATACAACTTGGGGAACTAGTATATATATATCTAGCATATCTTACCTTTTTTTATTTTCCGTTCCTCTTCACACTTTCAAATACAGGTCACCTACAATACTTTGACTGAAAACATTCTTTAAAGACTTTGAAGTCTGTACCTTTATGTTACAGTCAAGATTTTTGCCTTTTACCTTATCAACTGGTCTAAGTTATATACACTATTTTAAAGGGATTTGAAATATGATTCGGTTTGGAAAAAGCAATCAAGACTGAGAAACATAAACAAGACCAGGAAATGTAGATATGTGTTACCTCAGGTAATTTGGGATCCTGAGGTTGTTGTCTTTTTAAAGTACAATTTTAATATTATGGGTTTTCTTGTCTCCTGTGTATTTATTTCTCCTATCCTGTCTCACCTCCTTGGCCTTTCTCACAAGCCACAGTGAGAAATGAGCTCCTGTGCAGCTACCGAAGGCAGAACAACCTTGGAAGCTGGCGCGAGCGGCTGCATTGCTGGCGGTTCCTAGGCCCCCACCCACCCTGTTTTCTTTCTTACAAGCAGCAGCTTAGAGCAGAACATGTTCCCCCCCCCACACACACACCCCGCCCCCGGCTCTCAGCTGCTCATCTTCCTGACTTTGCCTCTCTGTGAAAGGTCATTGATTTTATAGTGCACAGTCCTTCATTTGTCCTGTGAATTAGCCTGATAAAAGACTAATTTTCTACCACCAAAGATAGAGCTTAGAGCAGGTTCTTCTATTTAGAGATAAATGGACTTTTACACACAGGCACTTGGACTCTCCGAATATAATTAAAACATAAGAGCTGCAATGACCACTTCAGTGCTGTAAACCCAGTGGAACAAGAAATGGGTAGAAATTCCAGTGATGGAAGTGAATTTAGAGTTTCTTACTGCCCGTGGCCAGGTGTTTCATTTTCTTTTGTTTTTCACCATTCTATTCATAATCCTTGTCAAACATGGCTTGAGAAGTCTAGACATCTGGAGAGGTCTAGGTGTTCAAAGTCGGATTCCCAAGTGCACTGGGACAGATAGGCGAGGTAGGACCCCACATCAAAATGTTACCCACAGGCCTGCTTAACATACAATGCCAGAAGAATATCACATCCATACAGGTGAAAAGTAATTTGGCACATGAATTTACATGTTTGAATATGGAAAAGTTGAGTTGTGTTTGTAAGTTAAGAGGACAGGAGGCTTCGATTTCTCAGGGACACATTGCCGACCAGATTAAAAAATTAACCTGTTTGGATAGTGGATTAGAAAGAGAGAGAGAGAGAGAATCCTACATCCTGAAAGGAGGTGGTTACATATACTTTAATTCAATCAGCGTTGATTGAACTTGGCTATCTCCTGGTGCCTGACCAACACTGAGCTCTGTAAAACTATCTAACTTAGTCCAGCTAACAGCAAGCAGAAAGCAGGCATCATCTTGTCCAGTGGGGTTTAACCAGTCTACCCCGAGCCCTTTTTCATTTATTATCCTTACCAAGCACTTGATTCATCAAACCACCCCTTCACTGCATAACATTTATCCTTGTTTTCTTTATAGGAAATATAAAGAATATATATAGCCATCCCCAGGTTCCTCAAGTACTGTATTGCCCCATTTGTAGAAGCATCTTCTAGAAGAATAGGCTTACTTTCCTCAACATATAAAAGTCTAAGAGGCCCCTTCCACTTCATTTGTTCCCCCACAACCTACAGGATTTATGTCTTCCATGATCCTGGGGTAAAGACTGATGATAGACTACTTATTTCCAATTTTGTAGGAATGAATAGGCTATAATGACAGCCAGTAACAAATCTAAGAAGATAGGTAGTGAATGCAAATTCACTTTGTTTTCATTCCAAGAGTGAACACTGTTGGCACATGCTCTGCTTTTGCTAGATGCAGCAGTGAGGGCCTCTGCTTCTGCAGGAGTGGTGGCAGCCAACATGCTATGGGTGTGTGTCGCTTCTCATCTAGTCTCCCAGAGTCAGCACTGCCCCAGGCCCCTTCTGTAAGCTAGCTGCTGCCAACATCTCTTAGGGACATGGCTCTAGGTTACACACGAGCAATGACCATGAGGGAAAAGAACGAGTTTGTTTAACACTCTGATTTAGAATGGTTCAAGCCAGCTACTTCTCGGTGGAAGTCTGAGAAACCTAAGTGCCCTAGGCATGTGGGTGGGGTGTTACAGAACAAGCCTCATAGAGCAGCATTCTGAAAGATCTGTACTCTAATTTAGCTAGAAGAGTTAATGATTTTAATGATTTGTTGTGATCTCAAAACAACAGTTAAAAGATAAATCCACATCATTAAGGCTATTATGGTGCTTTGCTTCATTTAGTAAATGGTGGTGGGTTGAGGGGCTTCGGTTCAACATTTGAGGCTGTTTTGCTGTGAAGACACCCACATTCAAAAAAAAAAAAGCTTCTGGCCCAGGGAGCAATTGACTCCCAGATCCTTTGTAAAGGAAAGGGAAAAACATCCTTAAAAACTTAACCCAAAATTTGCTCAAATGCCTTTTCTATGTATTCTGGGCAGAAAGCAAACAAACACAGAAAATTGAAAGTTGATTGTTTTTCGTATTGGCTTGAGGCTTCAGTCCAGAGGAAAATTATGGTTTCCATGATTTGATACACTGGGAAAAATTCTGATCATGCTTCTAGAATGAAAAAAGGAAGAATCATGCCTCTGTTATGTACAAAGGAAGGTACAGTGTTTGCTATGTTCTTCATGCAATAAGGATCAGAACTCTCAAAATAATAATAGTACATTTGACTACCTGGAATTATCTCTAAACTGCATTCTTCATATATCTATAGAATACTGCTGACCCTCAAAATTTGAATGGCAATTTATAGATCCTAGATGTACCCTGAGAAGTTTCTGAAGTCATCAATAAAGGCTCCTAATTATCCAGTCTCTTTTAAAGAATCTTTTACTTTGCCATGCACTGTGTCCTATCTTCCCTGACACCCTCTTAAATGGATTCATTTAGAAAATTTTGGATGACTGTAGATTTCACATCACTTAAAATGCTGCCGATGGTAAAAGTAGCCATCCCACATGCATGCTGTTTGCTAGCCTTCAGCCTTCACATCTGCAAACTCCCTCCCTTTCCTCTCTTTCTCTGATACAATGCCATTCAATTATGCCATTTCTCAGCCCTGTTTTTCCATATCAATCACTATGTGGGTGAGATTCCTCATTGCTTGATGATTTTAGCTCGTGATTTATAGATATTATCCCCTCATACTTCTTGTCACAATTCTCTTGATGTTACCATACCTGAGGATGACCTTTTCAGTGGCCTGTTGACTCAGTTCCCCAGACACCCAACCCCACACTCATTGTCCGGATCTTGTTATTACCAATAACTGCATTCCCTAATTAACACCCACTCTGACCATCATATCATGTTACCAGCACCTCTTGCCATTCCAACTCATCCTGAAGTGTCACAACTCCAATAACTCTCTCTCCCAAAGAGACTATACCTTGCTGTTGACCACACAAATATCTTGACAACCATTACCCTTTCATTTGCAAGGGCATCAGCTTCATGATAAAGGGGCCATTATCATTGTCCCCTTATATATACTTTTAGCACTCATGATTTTCTCTCTTATTGTTTCTCTCTACCATTAAAAGTCACCTTCAAGCATTTAAATATCTAGAGAAAAACACACAATTTTGCAGAATATATTCATGGCTCTAACCAAGCCCTTGGTTTTATTAGACAGAATTTCCCAAAGCCCTGTGTTCCTCTACTTATTTATGCAATCATTTCATGCTTTTCCCTTTCTCTTCAAACTTCCATGCTTTCCTCCCTACTTGTCTTTGGTGACCTTAGTTCATATTTGACTACAATACCAGAAGTTATTAGAAAAGCATCACCTCCCTGTCCTGCCAACTGTCCTGAGTATGTGCCTTACCCTTCATCAAATATTGATTTTATTAATCAATATTTATGAGCTTGCTGAGCTTCCAACCCCCTTCCACCCACTCCAACAATTCTTTCTTTCTAATGTCATCAAATTTTCTCATAACTGATGTTTTTTCTGTTGCATAATCATCATATAACTTCCCATCAGTTTTAATTGAGGACAAAAAAAGGAGCAATCTTCAAGTCTACTACTTTTCTACTCCACATGTGTATTTAGAATCTGGCAATTTTTCTCTACCTCAGCAGCTACCATCTTGGTCCAAGCAGTATCATCTATTCTTGGGATGATTGTAATAGTTTATTATCTAATTAACTAACTTCCCTACACCTTCCTGCATGGTCTTCTGTTGATTCCCAAGGCAGCATTAAAAATGATTCTTTTAAAATACAAATTAGTCCAACTTCTCACTGTTCAAATCCCCAATGTCTTGTTGCTCACTGAAAGCAAAGTGCAGTTTTCTGAATGGCCTTCCAGCCTACTATCTCTCTGACTTTATATGTACTAGTTTTTGCCTTATGGGCTTCACTATGGCCATAGTGGTTACCTGGGTTTTCCTAGAAGTCAAAAAAATCCCTGCTTAAAGACCTGTGTACTTGCTACTCCACCTGCCCACAGGTGTCCTCAGTGCTTCACCCACACCTCCTTGAGGTTCCCCTTGTCTGTCTTCAGGGAACTTTCTTAATATTCAGCCTAGAAGAACAATGTCACCTTTCACAGCACCACCTGTCCTTGTAACTCACTTTAGTTTTCTTCCCAGGACCAATTAATATTTGACACATTGTGTATTCAATTACTTATTTGCACATTGTCTACACCTTCTTCTGGAAAATAAACTCCATGAGAACAAGAATTAAACTCTTTTTTTTTCATGTGCTGGTTTCCTGAGTTTTAGTGTATAAAAATGTCTGTCACACAATGTGTACACATACTGTTTTGAAAAACTAAGGACTTAATACCTGGGTGAACAAATCAGGAAAATATTCATTAAAAACTAATGATGTATCCAAAACTCTAGCTTGGAATGACAGACTTCTCCTAAATCCTTAAGACACCTATCATCCAGTTAGGTCATAATATTACTAGTAAGCTGGGAGACCTGGTCATCTAGCCTGCGCCCATCACTGGTGCAGGAGCTTTGCTGATCTGCAGCAGTCTCTCGCAATCTCAGAAGGCAAGCAGACACCAGACAGCTTGAGCTCTGCGCTGTGTCCACCACTGGTGCAGGAGCACTGCTGAGCTTTGGCCTACCAACTTGATCAGTTGAGGGAGCTTTGGGGAGCCCTACCCTGCACCCCCATACCTACATCGTAAGAGTCTTGAGTCACTTCAGTCTGCCCTCATCATTCTCAGAGCTCTTCTGAGCTGCAGTTCACTCCTCTGTCACCATGACAGAAGCCACACCAAACTTCACACAGCAGGAGGGTTGGGGAGTTGACCTGTGCCTGTTGCAGGACCTTGCTCACCTGTGCCCTACCCTCTCCCTTCTCCCATTGTTGCTAAGCCTGAGTGAATAATAGGAGTCTCAAAAATGAAAAAAAAAAAAATAATAAAGGAGCAAAAGGCAATCTCAAACCTATAATCCACTCAGAATAAGTCCAAGAGACAAGAACATAGAGGCACTTGAAGGCTACATACCTAAAATTTGTGAAATGATAGCAACTGAATTTACAAAAGTGTCCTTTGGGCTATAGAACAAATCAGATCACAAATAATCTCTCTGTTAAAAACAAAATGACAATAATCATGAAAGAATTGCTCAGTACATCTAAAGAAGGCATAGATAAAAATGAAAGAGAATACAAAATGATGGAAATATTGAATGAATAGCACAGGAAAGAATTAGAAGGCATGAAACAGATTCAAACAGATATCCAGGAAGTTAAGTATTCCAAGAAAAGCTGGCAAGCTGCTTGAATGAAACTGAAGAGAAACTTTCAGACCTTGAAGACAGCATTACAGTCAGTGAATGCAAAAGGAAAGATCTTTTAAAAATAACAATGAACTGGAAATAACAATTCAGCAGCTACAAGATAATGCAAAGAAAGATAATATAAGCCTAGTAGGTATTAATGTACCAGCAGAAGTCAGCACAATGACATAAAAAGGCTTTCTGCAGAAGTAGAAGCAGAAAAGTTCCCAAGCATGGGAGAAGAATCTGCCATACAGTTAAGGGAGGCATAACAAACTCTGATTAGCCATAATCAAAACAAATCTACACCTAGATACATAACAATCAGGACCCCAGAAATTCAGCAAAAGAATAGAATATTAAAAGCATTTGGAGAAAATAACCAGATCACCTAAAATGGAAAGCCCACCAGAATCAGAGCAGATTTCTCAACAAAAACCATCAAATAAAAAAGAGCTTGGAGTAAAGTATTTTGTGTTCTGAAAGAAAACAATTTCCAACCCAGATTGATGTACTCTGCAAGACTATCAAATTTAGTGGTGAGGTAAGATCCTTCCATGATATCCAACAACTGCAATGATTCATGATGACCAAGCCAACATTACAAAGAGCACTGACAGATATACTTTTTTCTGAAAGATTTTCTACAAAGACATAGAAGAGACCACAACTTTAAGAACAACAGAAAGAAACCACCAAGCAGAGCAAGCAATTAAACAGAGGGGAAAATTAAGAACAGTATAGGAAAATGACATGACAAAAAAGAGAAGCCAATACATATCAGTGATAATGTAAATGGCCTCAACTGACCAATCTAAGGAAGCTGATTGACAAGTGGATGAAGAAATAAAATCCAATATTGTGCCATATACAAGAAATACATTTAAGTCAAAAGGAAATTCATAGACTGAAAGTCAAAGGATAGAAAACAATACTCAATGCAACTGGAACACAGAAAAAGGTAGGGGTACCAATTCTGATTGCTAACAATGTTAACTTCAAACCAAGAATGATTTAAAGATGGTCACTCCATACTTTTTAGGAGAAAACTGCACAAAGAATAGATAACAATCATAAATATATATGCACCCAATGTAGGGGCACCCAACTGCGTAAAGTAAATTACAACAGATATGAACAATAAAATGAGCAATAGTACAATTTTAATGGGGGAAATTAACACCTCACTGTCAGAAAGAGATAGATCAACTAGGCCAAAAATCAGCAAAGAAGTAAGATAGTTAAACCAGAAATGGAACTTTGAAGACAGCTCCAGCCAACAACATCAGAATTCACATTTGTCTTTGCTGCTCATGGGACATTCTCAAAAACAGACCATACTAACACACAGAGCATGCTTAAGTAAATGCAAAGGAATTGAAATTATCCTGTGCATATTAACCGACAATTGTGCAGTGAAACTGGAAATTACTGACAGAAGAAAATGGCAAAAAGTGCATAAACATTGAAATTAAATAACACCTTCCAGAATAATCAATGGGTCACAGACAAAATTAAAGAAGGAATTAAACAATATTTACAATCAAACAAAAATGCAGATACAGCCTATAAGAACCTATTGGATGTGATGTAATCTATCTTAAGGGGAAAATATGCAGTGGTAAATTCTCACATCAGGAAAATACAACAAGTCCAAATAAACAATCTTATACTACACTTCCAGCTCCTAGGAAAAGAAGAGCAAGTCAAGTCCAAAGCCTATAGTAGGCAGAAAATTGTAAAGTTCAGAGAGCAGATATTAATGCAATGCAGACAAAGAGAACAATGCAAAGAATTAATGAATCAAAGAATCTGTTCCTTGAAAAAAATAAATGGAACTGATAAAATCCTAGTCAACCTTGTGAAAAAAAATGGGAAAAAATCAAATTATGTAATAAGGAATAAAAAGGGTGATATCCTATAGAAATCCAAAAGATCATCAGTACCTACTTCCAAAATCTTTACTCTCACAAGATGGAAAACACAAGAAAATACAAAAAATTATGAATAATTTCAATTTCAGTGAGTGAAATTGAAAATGTAATAAAAGCAATACCAACAAAAAAGAGCTCAGGTCCTGATGGTTTGATAGCTGAATTCAAAAGAAATTTAAAAATATTTAATGCCAATTTGTATCAAATTCTTCAATGAAACTGAAAGGAAAGCAGTACTCCCAAGTGTTACTCTGATACTAAAATGAGAGAAAGTCTCAACCAAACACGAGAACTGTAGGCCAATCTCTGTAATAAACATAGATGCAAAAATCCTCAATAAGATACAAGAAAATGGCATGCAGCAAATGATCAAGAAGCTTATACACCATGAATAAGTGGGATGCAAGACCAAGTGAATGCAAAGATGATTCAATATATGTAAATCCACAAATGTAAACTACTATCAAGAATTTGAGAATAGTTAGGATTAAATATTTTTAATATTTAAAATACTATCAACAGAGTCAGAGATAAAAATCACATGATCATCTCAATAGAAGCAGAGAAAGACTTTGACAAAGTCCAACCTCTTTAATGATAGAAACCCTACAGAATATCAGAATTAATGCTTTTGTATCAACCTGATCAAAGCAATCTATGATAAAACAACAGTTGACATCACACTAACTGGACAAAAACTGAAAGCCTTCACCTGAAAGCCAGGGAAAAAAACAAAGATGTCTACTGCCACTACCCCTATTTAATACAGTTCTGGAAACATTAACCAGAGCAACTAGATGAAAGAGAAATAAAAGGAATAATGATTAGAAAGGAAGAAATGAAATTAACATTATTAGGTGGGCATGGTGGCACATGCCTGTAATCCCAGCACTTGGGAGGCTGAGGCAGGAGGATTATTGTGAGTTCGAGACCAGCCTGAGCTACAAAGTGAGCTCAAGGCCAGCCTGAACTGCATAGTGAGACCCTGTCTCAAAAAAACAAAAAAAAAAAAAAAAAGAAGAAATTAACATTATTTGCAGATGACATGATATTCTACCTAGTAGACCCCAAAAACTCCACAAAGACACTTGTGAATTTAATAACAAAATTAAGTAGCATACAAAGTTAACACTAAACATCAATAGCACTGGGGCCAGGGAGACGGCTCAGTGGAATAAATGTTTCCCTACTAAGTGCAAGGGCCTGAGTTCAATCCCCACTTCAAAAAAAAATTAATAGCATTTCTGTACATAAACAAATGAACCAAGAGAGAAATTAGGGAGAGCACACCTTTCACATAACATTAAAAATGATATACTTAGGAATTAATCTCACAAAGAAGGTAAAATATTTATACAGTGAAAATCACAGTACTCTAAGAAAAGAGATCTAAGAGGATTTCAGAAAATACAGTGATATTCTTTGCTCCTGGATCGGAAGAACCAATGTTGTGAAAATGAAAATCATTATTACATAGATTCAACGTAACCTTGATTCAAATACCATTAGCATACTTCACAGATCTAGAGAAAACATTCCTAAAATTCATTAGCAACCAGAAAAGACCTAGGATAGCAAATTAAAAAAAAAAATCAGGCCCCAAAATCCAAAGACCCAATCCAGAAACAGGCATCTGTGATGAATATACACTTTACAATAAAGAAAAAAACAAATGACAAAAAAAAAAGAAAAAATGTTCACTATCATATATGGTCATGTGAAGAATGAAAATCTCACCCCAGAAAGAATGGTTATCATCAGGAAGTCAGCTCATAACAAATGCTGGAGGGGTTGTGGGAACAAAGGAACCCTTCTCCACTGTTAGTGAAAGTGTAGACTGGTACAACCACTATGGAAATCAGTGTGGTGATTTCTCAAACAGCTAAGAGTGGAAGTCTCATTCCTCCCAGCTATTCCCATCCAATATATTTTTCCAAATGACCTGAAAAACATCACAGTAATGTATGTGCCCACATGTTTGTAGTAGAGCAATTTGTCATAGCTAAACCTTGGAGACAAGGCAGATGCCCATTAACTTAGAAATGGATAAAAATGATGTGATATTTTTGCACAGAGAATATTACTCATCTATAAAAAAGCTAAATTCTAGGCTTTTATAGGTAAATGGATGCAACTAGAGACCATACTCATAAATGATATCAAATCAGACATACATGTGCAAAGTTGATGTTGTCTCGCTAATGTAAGAACTTGAAAAAGTAAATAAAATCTGAAAGGTACAATAGATACTGGTACACTCGGGAGGCTGAGGCAGGAGGATTATTGTGAGTTCGAGACCAGCCTGAGCTACAAAGTGAGCTTAAGGCCAGCCTGAGCTGCATAGTGAGACCCTGTCTCAAAAAAAAAAGACAAAAAAAAAAAAAATAAAATAGATACTGGTAAAGGCAAAGAATCTGTTCAAAGGGAAGAAAAATTGTCATGAAAAGGATAAGAGGTGGGGGATGGGGGAAAGGATATTTATGTTTGCAAAATGGTTTGGATTCTGATGGCTTCTGCTGGTCTACAGAGGGGTGCTTCCATTTTTTTCATGTCATGCTTAATTTCTTATAACTTTTTAAAACCCATTTTGCTTGCTTATATCTGGTAATCTGAACAACTAATGTCAAGACAACATTATGCAACACAGCATCTATTGTCAAATTTTTAAAAATTACCAATAAACTAAACAACAATGTCTTTTATCTCATAGGATGAGGGGGCAAGTTCAGCCCATAAAAATGGCTTACAACATTAGCAGTCAGAAATGTTTGATGAGTCTACACAGGGGAATCTATTTTTCAATTTTAACAAGCAAATGATTCTTCTCCCTAACAGGAACAAAATGAAAAATTTGCCTTTTCTCCAGTGTACCCGAGAAAATGCAGAGAGTGCAACAGAGAGGGAATATTGAAAGTCTGGCAGGAGCCACAGTGTGCAGATAAAAATGTGCACAGATGAGAGGAGAGAGCGTGCATATTCCAAAGGAGATATACAAAACAACAGCACGCACCAGGCAGAGCTTGCCAGGGAGCTATAAAACTTCCATAAAAATTTATGTAAATCAACTATGTGAGTTCACACACAAGGCTTTCTATGGAATCGTCAAAGGAAGGCACTAGCTATCAAATCCAAGATGTGGCAGGACTGTTCTCATGGGGACACACAAACACACACACACATACACATATGCATGCACGCACGCACACATCCAGGGCAAAAACAATCATAGGATTGGTCCAAAATGAGATTATTCTCTTGGCCACACTGTGAAAAATTCCCAAGTTATTTTTTTTAGTGAAGAGAGACTGGCAGTTATCATTAAAATTATACACTATAGCTTTTATTAGTTTTAAAAATTTATGTCAAAGTTAATTATTAGAAAACACCACCTGATTTCTTGCTAGCACTGAGTACAGTTTCAATCATTCTCAGCTAAAGTTTGGTCCTGTTCTTTCTTCATTCAGTGAAGAACTCTGACGTGAGTATCTGTTGTTCCCAGGCATTTTTCCATTACTGCTCTCCTAGTACTTCCATTCTAATGGGAGAGGCAAACAGAAAACAATTAACTCATTCAAATAATGAATAGTATTTGTATTACATTTTTAAAAACATATTTATGTATTATATTTTATATCATAGCTTCATATTCCCAGATTATTAATTAAATAAGGTATTATGCACAACTGATCTAGTATATTTGCAAGTGCTTGGGCTGTAGTAGGAGTGGAGGTCAAAAGAGAGCTGCATGGACATCCGGCTGAGGAGCTTTGTATGACAGGGTCCCATGACATAGTGATGCCAGAGCAAAACCCAAAACTGTAAATAATTGTTTGTAACATCTGGGGGGAAGCATTCCAGGTGAAGGCACCCCAGGAGATGAGTCCCCTGCAGCGGGAGTGGCCTGCCCTCCCTTGAGTAGTGGTAGTGTTGCTGACTTACCCATTGTTAGGTTGGGCAGAGCCAGCTAAAAGGCCAGGGAGGTGCCTATGTATGCCATCATCTAAGGCCTTACCCTGGAAGGAACTTAGTTCCTTCTTTTACTCTAAGGTACGTAGGAAGCCAAGGAAAATGCAAAAGGAGGAGCTCCATGACTTGACATACATCTGAAATTTCCCTGGAGGATCCTGTTGTGCAGATGGCAAGACAGGAGGCCGAGGCAGTTGTGGGAACCAGAGTCAGTGGAGGGCCTGCTGCACCATCCTGCTGGAGAGATGAGGGCCAAGGGGTGGGCTATGACTGAGGCCTCACTGAGTCCTGGCTTGGACAGGCTAAAGGCTAAGCCTTGAGGGTTTTTTGCAAGTGGTTAGGGCAGAATTGAGAGAGAAAGACTGGGAGAAAGGATGGGTCCAGGGCTTTTAGCCTGAGTTATTAGAAGGATGAGTTGCTGCTTACTGAGATGAGGAGATGGCAGGAGCAGGCTTGAGGTGAGGAAGCAACTCCATTTTGGACCTACTGTGCTAAGGTGCCTACATCCACAGGGGGACATACAAATTTGGAGTTTTGATATGAAGACACAAAACCCCTCTCATGTTATAATATACAATACTTGGCTGAGCTGACTTTTCTGTCTCCAGGAACCAAGATAGTGATGAGACACTAAACAAAGCCCTTCCTAGAATATTCTCTTTTAAGCTTTATTTCCACCAGGGTGTGATGCATACTGCAATGCCTATGTGCCAGATTGTACGACACTGACTCTAAACAGCGAGGCAGCTTACAGGGGAGGAGAGTTGTGCAGTCAGGCTCCAGGGAGATGCCATAGAATGTCACTGGGAAGAATCATCTGCAACACAGTTGGGACTGCCTAGCTGGGAGGCCAACTACAGAAGCAAAGACAAGAGAGCACAAGCAAAGCACAGCATAGACATGAGCAAATACCCCAAAGCCTGGCTTCCATCCAACACGCAAGTGGCTCTGAAAGCCCCCAGGTGTGGCTTAGCTGTGCTACTGAGTTCTCTAGACAGTTCTCAGATAGCCTGTGTTTTGGAAGACACCAGGAAAGCTCTCTGTGATAGAAAAACAGTTGTCTCCACTTTAGCTAAACCTGACTGTGTATTGTACAGAGCTGGCTAGAAAACTTCTTAGGACCCCCATGGCTCCCCACACCATTGTATATGGGTCCATTTCTTTATTTCCACCATGGATTGCACTGGAAATAAAGATAGGTAATACTTACAGGACTTCCATTTACTTTTCCTGGAATTACAAATGCTGGAGAGATGAGGGCCAGCAGATAGGCCAGCAGAGACAGATTCTTATAAACAGGACCTTAAAGGAGAAAACTATAAGCATCACATTCCCCTTCCCAGAAGCATATTTAATAAGTTCATGTCTTTATCAACATTACACATATGCATTTTCATTTTATTCTCCAAAATTTTCTCCTGGAAACAACCTTAGTCATTCTAACTGCTCTGAAGCGATGACTGAACAGCAGAAGGCAGGGAACTGAACCTGCATGAGAGTAATCTTGAAAGCAGGCATTTTGTAAGTCACTAGGCAGCATATAGTCAAAATAAATCCATAAATGTAGGTAAGAATGATCCATGGAAGGCAGTGTGTGGAGAAAACAGAGGACTGTTTTTTTAATACACAGTCATCCTTTGGTACTTGGATGCTTTCAAACTTGTTGAATTTGGTACCAAACATTTGAGGGGAAATCATGTCTCAGTACTAAGCATTTACTTCATGCTCCACACACAAGCTAGGACCAGCTCATAGCTATCAGCTTATGTATGTATCCGCAAGACAGTTAGGATAGATATACAGCTACATTCTCTTAGTTTATTGAGAAGAAAGGTTTGTACTAATATCACTGTGATGAAATACCATGTCTGCATCTTGTTCTCTGAATAACTACTAGGGAGACAACAATATGCAATGTATTAATTATTGTAACTGCCCTACTAACCTGTTTTGAAACTGTTTCCTTGGTATTTTATTTTTTCTCCTAGAAATATATTTAAAAATAAAATGCAAATGCTCTAACATAAAAAAGATGTAATGCACAGAAGTTGTTGATTTGAGCCCTTCACAACTCAGTATCTTAATATGGCTTTACTTTATATACCTCATTTTTATACTTTTCTGCAGGATGCTTAAGGCCAAGATAAAGCAAGATCTATATAGCAAGCAATGAAACTTTTATATCTGATAAGGTCAGTCAAGTACCCTCAGGGTTTATTCTGTAACCCTGTACCGCACTTTGTAGATCCTATGTCAGTGTCAGCCATGTAGATGAGTCACAGCCATTGATTGACAAACTTGCCCTTTGTGAAAGACTAAGAGAATGTTTTCTCTCCATGTGACTCTCCTTAGGCACACTATACATCATCAATCGCATTCCTCTGTGGCTCCATAATCTCCTTGATCAGAAAATTTGGGACACAACTGAGTTACATGATTTTACACTACAGGTTCTCCTATGTCCTCAGTCTTCACTAATCTTGAAAGGCTAGGGCCAAAATGTTGGCTGACCTTGAAGCCTTTCCATTTCTCCAGTTTTTGATCTGCAAACAGGTTGCTAACCTTCCAGAACAGAAGCTGATTATTACCCTGCAACATATGCAGTTTGGTTTACACTTACTATCTGTCTAAATATCAGACATCATAGGCATAACACGGAACAAGTGTTTTCCATACAATATTGATATTTTAAAATTTAAGTCCTTACAGAGTACGGAAAAAAAATTTTTTTAAAAAATAGGAATGAACACTTACATATAGTTACACAGAAATTTAGAAATCTAACCATATACAGCATTGTAGCAGGACTGTCCTGTGACTTTTTTTTCTTGTGTCTTATTTTTCATTTATTACCCTTTATTTTTTAAAAAATCTTTTATTTGAAAGACAGTATGGTAATACCATTATGAACTGCTGGACTGTGTTTGATTTTTTTACTGAATTCACGCACCTATAGTATTTAGATGCCAATGAGTACCCATCTCTGCCAGGACTAAACAAAAAAAAGGGGCTACAAAAGAAGGGCCATTTTGTATTTGTATACACAGAATAATTAGGATAGATACAGATAGATATACAGATACTTTCTCTTTATTCAATGAGAAGAAAGATTTGTATTAATAGTGTTTGGACAGGATATCATGTCTGCATCTGGTGCTATGAATAACCACTAAGAAGATAACAATGTAAATGTGTTAATTATTGAAACTGTCCTATTAATCAGTTTTGAAACTATCTCATTGATATTTGTTTCTCAATAAAAAAATAAAATAAAGATGTAATGACCTAGAGAAAAGTTAAAAAAAAAAAAAATCCACTAACAACCTTTCTGCCAAAATGGCTTGTTTGGTCTCATTGTTTTTGGTACCTGTTGAGTCTTCTGGATCCGATTAATGGTGGTCCCTGAGGTATCACAAGTAGAATTAATACACTGTTATTAAAACAGAATTATTAGAGAGTATGAGATAGTTGGTGGAGTTTCTTCAGAATCCACACAATCAGTCCCCAAAGCAGCATTTCCAGAAACAACTCATTAACCCCAGCAGCAGAACCCACGCAAGAGCAAGTCCATGGCTGTGGACGGAGGCCCTGGCTCTGCTGTATCCACTCACCAGAAAACTGTCAGAGATACTTCCTACATGAGGCTGATCTCTGACTAAATGTCGGAGACACTTCTCCTTCAGCCCTTGGGAATCCAGTGAGTGGGTCTACTTCTATGGGAGACAGGCGTGGCTGCTGAGCTTCAGCTATGGACTACAGCCCCAGGCCCTTCAGAAACTGGAAAAGCAAGTACTGGCTTCTCCCTTGGGTCCAGAATATGGGATAAACAGAGAGAAATGAAGAAAAGAGAAATATACCACACTGTTTGAAAATGCTGAATGTTCATGAAAGAAGGGAACAAAATGAATCAGAATGGGAGTGGGAAGAAAGGGGAACCAGGATGGCTGTGGGTTTCCGCTCCCTGAGCCCAGGCTTAAAGGGAGCAGAAGCATCAGAACATGGGGTGGGGCCAGGCATGGTGGCACAGGCCTGTAATCCCAGCACTCGGGAGGCTGAGGCAGGAGAATTGTTGTGAGTTCGAGACCAGCCTGAGCTACAAAGTGAGCTTGAGGCCAGCCTGAAGTGCATAGTGAGACTCTGCCTCAAAAAGACAAAAAAAAAAAAAAAAAAAAAAAAAAAAAAAAAAAAAAAAAAAAAAAAAAAAAAAAAAAAAAAAAAAAAAAAAAAAAAAAAAAAAAAAAAAAAAAAAAAAGAAAGAAAGAAAGAAAAGAAAAGAAAAGAAAAGAAAAGAAAAGAAAAGAAAAGAAAAGAAAAGAAAAGAAAAGAAGAACATGGGGTGATACAGGCAGAGCAACAGCAGGCTCTTCTGCCCAGATCTCTTGTCCCTTTAGCATAATTCCTAACTGGATGGGAGATCCTGTACCAATTAGGGCGAGATATATCAACTGTTTAGGAAGTTTGGTCAAGGAGCTGCAGGCATGGAGATTTCACTTTCTTTGATTATTTTTGACTGAATAAAGATGATCAAGACAGCAGTACAGACTGGAAAGGTGCTCTTGGAGCACAGTCATGAGCCACAGTCACCATGGCACAGAGAAAGATAATTAGGCTGAAAAAGAATGGCTTGTGGGGGCAGCATGGAAGAAATCTGTGGCTAGACAGAAGAGGCCAGAGCAAAGGAGAAATGGACATTTTCAACAGTGGAAGAGAAATGAGAATTGATCCAGGGGAAACAGGAGTGACTGGGGCTTATACATCAGAAGAGAACCAGCACCAACAATAAAAATCAAAGAAGAAAATCGAGGAGGACTTTATAGAGTCTGCTGCAGAACTTCTGAGTAGTATTGATAAGATCCACATTTAGGCTGAACATGGAGTAAAAAAGAAGCCATATATACGAGTTTCAGAAAATTATGAAAAATTCTGTGCATGGGGGGTGACTTCAAGAAACAAATGTGTAGAAAATGACTCTGCAGACCCAAGTGCCCTCAGAGGACAGGAAGTCAGAGACGGAACTGATAATGAGGAGGATGAGATGAAGATTATGATCGTAGGTGAAGAAGAGTCTTGGAAATGATGGGGCTGAACTCAAAGTGATGGCCAGGAATCAATTCCTGTTTAGAGCTTTAAATGTACTTAGTATTCATGAAAGAAGTCCAGGATACATCATAGTATTAATATGCACATTTCCCTGCTCTCCACACATCCTGGATTACAGAATCAATAGCAACATTCTTCTTCTGAGCTTACCATGTGGTATCTTCCTTTCCTCTTCATGGAATTATTCAGAAATAAGAATTTGGAAGAATTTCTAAAGCAGCTTAAAAACATAAAGATCTAGCAATTCAGCAAACTTCAGCTACTCATCCCAAATCTCACAGGAAATCTGCAGAAGAGAATTGGAGTTGCTTCCTCATCCATTATTCTCTTCCCTAAGATCCCTAGGCGATCAATGAGATTTATTTTTTCTCTAGGTAGAAAGTATTTTTCTGGCCCATTTCTATGTGGATGATGATCTTCTGACCACAAGTACAGCCGGTATGAAGAGATAACAAACCCAGAATGGGACAGAGTTAGGCCAATGAGATGTGGGTTTAACTGTCTGAATGTTGTTAATTGTATATTTTGCTTCAATGGAAACTGTTGCTGCTTCATTTACAGGGCATAGTGCTCTCTCTTGTGAGTTGTTCACCAGGTTAAGGGGGTGGAACATTTTAAGCTCTTCCCTGATTGATCATGAGGTCATCAAACACTGCACAATACTACTCTTCCTGTTCAGTACTGTTTTCTCTTGCCTACATGCCTTGTAAGGCCACTTGGCCGTAACTGGAGATTCTGACATTGCATGAACACAAGCAGCCCCTAAGAAGCAGTCATTTGGCCCAGTGCATCATCAAGGCTACTCATTTCCCTGTCAGCCAAGCATGGATCTAAATGTTTGGTAAATGTGTGCAGACCTGAAGAAGATCCTGTGTGACAGATATTAAACTGGGTGTGTTAGAAACATAGTCTCCCTTCAGCAAGCATAAGAATCATGTAAAGTAAGATTTTGTCTCCAAATTTGTTAGATGAAGTGAGTAAGATCCAGAAGAATCTGCTAACTTGAACATGGTTCTACTCTTAAAGATACTGAAGTTGTCTGCTTCAAAACAATCTCTTCTCAATATGCCAAGTTGCTTCCCAACCTCTTGATCAGATTCTTCTGCATTAAAATGAACATCTATGAAATTATCTCTGATCCATTAATTTCTTGAATGACTATTTACATTCTTTTTTTGAGAAAAGGTACAAGTGAGTGTTTAAAAATACTTATAAACAAATAGGAAGAGCTGAAATTGTGTTCAGTAAATTATCTACATATCGTATTTGCCATTGTAAATACACAAATACTTCTGTTTGGACAAATAGTTGTTTGACAACTACAATATGAGCCTACAATCAGTGAGTTGCCAACCTAGAGGTGAACATGGATCCAGCTACCAGTGTTCTCTGATTTAATCTTTTGTTTACCAAGTTGAAGAGAGAAAAGTAAGACTTTCAATCCATTAACCAAGATTACTTGAAATGAACTGTGGCTAGAGGTCCTTTGCAGGAAAAAGCAATCTGCCTTGTGATTCAGTTCATATCTTTTTGTCTCCAAAATTATGCTGAAGTCATACACATGGATTTAAAGCACTAAAGAAGTTTTACACAAAAGAAAGCAGAAAACAGCACAAAAATCCAGCTACTCCAGCTTTTTCATTTATTCCCATTCCAAATGTATCCACTTCAAGACATAATTTTATGTAATTTGAACTATAGTATAGGTACAATTTCATTATTTTACCTAAAATTTATACATCAAATGTTTTCTGTGCTAGGAAATGTCTCAAATCTGTCATTTTAATGGCTGTATAATATAGTATTATACAATATTATCATTTATTTACCCATTTCAGTACTTCTTAAATTATTTTCAATTTTTCACTGTTCTAAGCAAGACCACAATAAATTGTGTTATTATACATAATATTTTTACTCTCATAACAATTTCTTTAGTGGTTATATTCCCAGAAGTAGAATTATAGAGTCAATTTAATACACATACTTTGGAACTTCTGGCTCACTTCAAAATACATTTTTTTAATCTTACAGAAAAGAGGTAAAACAAAATGTCATAACAGAATAACAGGAGAAAAATAATAGTTAATGATTACATGTAGTTATCTATTTTTTTTTCATTTTTTAAAGAGAATACCATAGCTGTTCAGAGTACAAGATGTGGGCATAAAAATTTCTCCAACTAAAAATATTCTCCAACTGATATTAGCACGAACTTTCCCTTTTAATGAACTGACACTACAACTGACTTGCATTTTTTCCATTCTCCCTACTCTCTTTTCCCTTTTCACTCATCCTAGTTCCTTTTCCCTCTTGAACAATTTCTTCCCATTTCAAAATATCCATTGTACATTTTAGAATTTGTTTACTCTTTCAGTTTCTCACACCAGAGAGCCAACACAGATACACATGCGAGTATAACTCATTTACATCATGGCTGTGGTCTCCAGTTGCATTCACTCATCTTAAAAAACCTCAAGTTTATCCTCCTTCATGTCTGAGTATAACTCCATTGTATGAAAGCATCACACTGTTTTCATCCATTCTTCAGTTGGTGGGCACTTGTATTGCTTCCAAAATTTAGCTGTTACAAACTGTGCTGCTACAAACACGGGTGAACATATTTTGCTTTGGTGCAATGTTTTTAACTCTTCTAAGAAGATATCCAGAAGGAGAATAACTGAGTAAGATGGAAATGCTAGTCCTAGTTTTTTGAGGAATCTCCACACTAATTTGTATAGTGGTTGTACCTCTCTCAGTATACACCATAAGAATGGAGGAAGGTTCTTTTTCCTTACAGCACCTCCTCATTTATTAATGGTTAGTGTCTTGATGATAGCCTGTCTTTCTGGGGTGAGATGGAATTTCGGTGTTGTTTCAGTTTGTGTCTCTTGAATGACCAACGATGTTAAGCAATTTTTCATGTATTTATTTGCAGTTTGTATTTCTTAACCTGAGATGTATGTATTCATCTCAGATGTTCATTTTTTGATTGAGCCTTTGAACTAGGGGGATCTGATTTTTTTCAACTCTTCGTATGTTCTAGATATACTTTGAGGAACAATTGGCTGATAATTTTCCCACTCTGTGAGTTGCCATTTTACATTGTTGCTGATTTATTTTTTTGTCACAGTTGTTGGTTTTTTGAAATATTTTATGTGTAGTCTGTGTCTTTTTTAATTTTCATTTTATGTATTTGGTACAGGGTGTCCCTACATAGATCAGACTCGTAATGATCCTCCTATTTTCAGCCTCACCACCACTGGGATTACAGGCATGCACCACCATGCCTGGACTCTGTCACTGGCTCAGCATGCCCTGGGGGTAGGGCAGGTGCAGCATGCAGGACCAGAGATGGAACCCTGGTCCTTACAATTGCCAAAACAGGCACTTAGTCTGCTGAGCTATCTTGCCAGACCATATTGTCTGTGTTATGTTCATGAACTGTTTGTCTTTAAGAACTCCTTGTGTCTTTAAGACTTTTACCTCCTTTCTCTTCTAGTAAACTTAGTATTTCTGTTTTAATATTTAAATATTTGAGCAATTTGAACACTAGTTTAATGCATGGTGATGGACATGGATCTAGTTTTAGTCTTCAGCATGTATACAAGCAGTTTTTCCAGAATCATTTACTAGAGAGGCTATCTTTATACCACTGAACATATTCGGCCTCTTTGTCAAAGCTAGGGCAGATGACTTTGTTTGTAGTTGTGTGTGCACCTCCTAATCTGTCCCATTGATCCTTGGGTCCAATTATGTTTGCCAGCAGCATGCTGATGTTATCACAGTAGTTTTGTAATATAATCTTAAATCAGGGATTCTTAAGTCTTCTGTCTTGTCTTTGTTGCCTAGGATTGCCTTTGTTATTCTGGGTCTTTTCTGGTTTGAGATAAAGTTTAGGAGTATTTTCTCTAGTTCTATGAGATATGCTAATGGACCCGAGCCAGGTCCAATGAGTGTGTGGGAAAACTTTCAGCTTCCCTGCACACCTCCAGTGGCAAGCGCCCTCCAGAGACCCCACCCCCAAGACATCTGAGTGAGCAAGAACTTCTGAGACTCTCTTGGCCTGATCCACCCCAGTGCAGCCCACCCTGCAACTCCTTGGAGCCCCTGCCCACAAGCCCACAAAGCAAGTGAGAATTTTTATGACTCTTCCAGCCCCTAATCCAGCCCAGCACAGCCCAGTGAGTGTGTTGGAGACCTTAGGGGTTTCCCAGTGCTCCCTGGGCCAGGGGCACAACAGAGGGAAACCACAGGTTCACAGTTGTGCCAGAAGGGCTGCAGCAAAAAAGGAGCTGAACACAACAGCTAGATTCAGGCCAGGCATAACTGGATAATCTCAACCTTAATAGATCAGCACCCGAATCTCACTAAGTGCTAAGATTATAACTGCACCAAAGCTCTACACCAAAGGTCAAAGGTCAGTGCTATACAAAATGACAAAGACAAGGAGCAAAATGCAATCTCAGGCCTCAATCCCACCAATGATAAGTGCAGAGGACACTAGCTCAGCTGAAATGAATGAATTAACAGAGGCAGAAGCAAAGAGACAACAGCAGAAAGGTATAGAGGAACTCAGACCAGAATTAATGCCTGAAATAAAAAAAGAAATATTTGAATACATAGCATAAAGTAATGAATCAAATTCAGAAACATATGGGAGAAATCCAATTCCCACCCAAAACAAGTGCAGAGAACATTATTTCAGCTGAAACATGAATTAACAGCATCACAAGCAAAGAAACAGCAGCAGAAAGGTGAAGAGGAAATCAGAGCAGAAATAATTTCTGAAATAAAAAAAAGAAATTTTGAAATCATAGCATCTGAAGTAGCGAATCAAATACAGAAATATATGGAGGAACCCCAATTTGGAAAATAACTCTGCAGTAAAAGAATTAATAGCTACCTCTGAAGAAGACATGGATTAAAAAAATAGAGGAGATTAGAAATATGACATATTCTTTGAATGAGCAATACAGGAAAGAAATTGAGAGCATGAAGCAGAGTCAAAGAGATATACAAGAACTTAAAATCTTAATCATAAGTCTACAAAGCCGTTGAGTAAAAGTGAAGACAGAGTCTCAGATCTTGAAGAGGCTGGTACAGCTAGTAAAAAGATGAGAAAGAATCTCTTAAAAACAACAAGGATGCAGGAAAAAATAATCCATCACATGCAAGATGATGCCAAGAGGAATAATGTGAGATTAATAGGCATTAATGAGAAAGAAGGACTCAATACAAATGATATAAAAAGAATATGGGCAGAAGTAATAGCAGAGAGCTTCCCAAATATGAGGAAACAGTCTAACATTCAGGTAAGCGAAGCATACAGAACTCCAAATAACTTAAACCCAACTAAAAACACACTGAGACATATAATAGGCAAGATCCCAGAAATCCAACACAAGAATAATTAATATACGAAAGCCACTAGAGAAAATAAGCAGATCACATTCAAAGGAAAACCCATCAGAATTACAGCCAACTTCTCTTCACAAACAATGAAGGCAAGGAGAGCATGGAGCAGAGTACTTCAAGTCCTCTGTGGAAACACATCCCAGCCGATACTACTACACCCTACAAAACTCTCTTTCAAGTTTCATAGACAAGTGAAATACTTCTGTGACAAAGAACAACTAAGAATTTCATGATGACAAAGCCATCCCTACACTCTGTAGGTTACTGAAAGATGTCCTACAGAGTGACCACAATGACCAGAACTCCACAAATGAGAACAAAAGGAACCCACTAAATAGGGCAAACAATTAAACACAGGACAAAACAATCTCAGGTCTCAAACCCAGCAGGTAAATAACATGACAATCATAAGTCAATACATTTCAGGTATCGCCATCAATGTAAATGGACTCAATTCACCAATTAAGAGAAATAAACAGGCACAGTGTATTAGGAAACAAAACCTGACTATACACTGTATACAAGAAACACACAACTCAAAAAGACATTCATAGACTTAAAGTCAAAGGATGGAAGACAATACTACATGCCCCAGTACCTCAGAAAAAAAGCAAGAGTAGCAATTCTGTTCTCAGACAGTTTCAACTTCAAACCAGGAATGATCAAACAAAATAAAGAAGGCCACTATATATTGGTTAGGGGAAGAATTCAAGAGGAAGAGGTAACACTCATGGATGCTTTTGTGAAGAGTGTGGTTTCCTTTATTTCTGTCCCAGTGAGTTTGTTTTTTTGTGTGTAGGAATGCTATTGGTTTTTGAGTGTTGACTTTGTATTCTACTATGTTACTGGATCTAGTTATTAAATCTAGAGTTTTTGGGGAGTTCTATATAGAGTATCATGTCATCTGTGAATAATTATAATTTAATCTCTTCTTTTTCAATTGTTCTTCCTTTTTCTATCATCTATCTATCTATCTATCTATCTATCTATCTATCTATCTATCATCTATCCATCTACCTATCTCATCTAATTGTTCTAGTTAGTGTTTCCCAAACTATTTTGAATAGGAGTGTAGCAGTGTACATCCTTGTCTTGTTTCTGGTTTTAAAGTGAAGGCTTTCAGATATTGTCCATTTGGTATGATGATGGCTGTTGGTTTGGCATAGATAGCTTTTATCCAACTGAGGTAAAGACCATCTATTCTGGTTTTTCTTGAAGGCTTTTTTTTTAATCATGAAAGAGTGTTGCATTTCATAAAAAGCTTTTCTGCTTCTATTGTGATGATCATAAGATTTTTCTGCCTCTATCAATAGAATGTTTTATACTTATTTATTTGCATATATAGAGTTATCCTTGTATTTTTGGGATTAATCCCATTTGGTCACAGCTTTTAAACTTCTTGATTTGCTGTACGCTATTTTCTAGTATCTTACTGAGGATTTTTGCATTATTGTTCCTTAGAGAGATTGGCCTATAGTTCTCTTTTCTCGTTGAGTCTTTCTTTAGTTTTGCTGTCAGGGCCATACTTGATTCCAGTAATGAGTGAGAGAGTATTGCTTTCAATTTCTTTGCAGAACTTGAGGAATAGTGGTATTGAATCTTCACTAAATTGCTTGTAGGATTCAGCAGTGAATGCATTGGGACCTCAGCATTTTTTGGTAATATTTTAACTACATTTTAAATTTTCTTGTCTGATATTGAGTTATTCAGAATGTTTATGTATTCTTGACTCAGCTTTAATAATTCATACATATCTAGGAATCTGTCTACTTTTCCATCCTATGAGAATGAATATTTTCCTAGTACATATTAATGATTTAAATTTTCACATGATCTTTAGTGACTTCACACTTTTCATTCCTCACTAATTGAATTTGAGTATTTTCTTTCAATTTATTAGCAAGCTTGGATAAAGGCTTATCAATTTCATTTATTCTTTAAAGAAACCAACTTTTCAATTTATTAATTCTTTGTATTGCTTTCTTAGTCTCAATTGCACTAATATCTTCTCTGATCTGCATAATTTTCTCCTTTCTGTGGGCTTTGGCCCTCACTTGCTCTTCTTTTGCTAGAGGATTGAGGTGCTGAATTAGGTTGTTTATTTGTGCTAATTTTTTTCCTAATGTGAGAATTCACCTTATAAATTTCCCTCTTAAGACTGCTTTCATTATATCGCATAGTTTCAGTTATGTTGTATCTGCATTTTTGCTAAATAGTAGATATTGTTTAATTTCTTCCTTAATTTCATCTAGACTCAGTGATTTCTCAGGGTGATGTTATTTAATTTCCATGTGTTTTGGAGCTTTTGTGCTTTATTTTGCTTCTAATTTCCAATTTCATTGCACTATGGTCAGACACTATACAATGCATAATTTCAATTATTTTGCATTACTTAAACATGTTCTATGTGCCAGTCTGTTTCTTTTAAGTGATGAAATGAGCTCATTTACATTAATAGTAATAACTGATATGTATTGGCTTTTATGTGTTGTGTTATTTTCCTGATTTGGTTCCCTAATTTTTCCCTGTGTTTAATTGCTTTCCTGACCTGGTGATTTTTCTCTACTATTGTTCTTGTAATTGTCATCATTTTTGTTTCTGTGTAGAATTTTGTTCAGTAAGGTTTGTCCTATGCTTTATTGGCCATGAATTTGTTCAGTTGTTATTTTTCATGGAAATATCATATTTCTCCATTAACTTTTAAAGATAATTTTGCAGGATACATCCGTGTTGGAAGTTGTTTTCTTTCAGTACTTGAAATATTTCACTTCAAGCTCTTCTTGATTTGAGAGTTAGTGTTAAGAAGTCTTCTGTGATTCTGATAGAGTTTCTTTATAAGCAGTCTATTTCTGTTCTTTAATAGCTTTTCTTTATTTTTTTTTTCAGGGACTAAACTCAGGATGTGTACTTGCCAGGAAAGCACTTATTCTACTGAGCCATCTCCTTAGCCCCTCTAATAGCTTTTCATATTCTGTTCTTGACATGAATTTCTGGGATCATGATTATTCAATTTCTAGGTATAGATTTATTTTGCTTATGGCTAATTGAACTAGAACTTCAATAGAAATTTTTCTACTATTACTCCTATAAATATTTTTTATGTCATATGGCTCCTGCTTTTTCATTCAGACCAATTATTCTCATATTGTATTTTTTTTGTTTCTTTAAAAAGCCACCTTGTAGCTGTTCAATTGTTTCATATCTTCCAGTGTTTTTAAGAGTTGTTTTTTCATGATCATTAAACAAGAGCCTGTCTTCAGGGTCTGAAAGTCCATTTTCAGTTTTGTTCAAATGGTTTTGCTAGCTTTCAGTAGAATTTTTAACTTCCTAGATATCTATTTGAATCCATTTCATGCATTCTATGTCTTTACTATATGGATAATTTATTGTTTCCATCCTTTTCCTATCATCATTTTTAAATCTGTTTCTACTATGGATTTACTGAGCAATTCTTTTATAAACGCTGACATTTCTTTTTTTTTTACCTGAGAGGTTATTTCTGATCTAATTTCCTTTATAGCCTCATGGAAGTCTTTCTTTATTTCATTTGCTATAATTTCAGAAATGTCAGCTGTGTATCTTCCATTTTCCTCTCTTTTACTCCTGGACTTGTTCTTGGTGGACTGGTTTAATTTGGGTTTATGTGTTGATCTTTATAATAGATAACTTTGTTATTAGTATGATAGTGGGAAATTTTCTACTATTACTTCTGTAAATAGTTTTTTATGTCATTTGACTCCTGCTTTTTCATTGAGACCAATGATTCTCATTATTTTTGTGCCATCTTGCAGTTGTTCAATTATTTTATATATTTTGTTGTTTTTAAGAGATCTTTTTTTCATGATCACTAAACAAACCTCTCTAGGAAAGGTTTATTCTTCAGGATTTCTTCTCTGTGTAGGAAGTTCTTGGTCTATGTCTGCCACAAGATCCTATGTATCCAATTAATTAACAGTGAGATACTGGAATCTGTTTGGCTCTGTCCCCAGATATTTCATGATGGGGTGTAGTGAAGCTATGACCCCAGAATTTCTCAGTAGTATTACAAAACTGAGAATGATGATTAAAACTGGTATGACATCCTAGCTAAAGTGTATAATTAACACTGACAATAGCATTAAGCAAAGCTTAGAAACTGACAAACCATTGTAACTATTAATTTTGTACCTTTAACCATAAAACAAAATATATAGTTATGCAACAGAATTGATCGTAAATTGGGAGCTTGCATGCAAAGTGTTTCCTCTTGGCAAAGTAGATTTTTCCCTATGGTGAGAAAATTTAAGAAGGATAATGGATAGAACCAAGATAACTAAAATGAAATAAAGTAGAAGCCCGGCTTGGGGGACAAAAGATGACTAGGCAGTCTTTGGGAAACTAGAGGATAGGACAGAAGAGAAAAAATGAAAAAGTTTGCAAGGGATTATTGAAGTTGAGCAGAAAATTCAGAGAAACTATTCACTCACTTGAGTATGATTATAGAGAGATAAATTGATGAAAGGGGGGGAAGAAGACAAGGTAGAACAAAAATATAGGTAAAAGACAAAAACAAAGAAAAAGAAAATGAATGGAGAACAAAGGGGAAAGAAGAAGGAGAAGGAGGAAAAAATAAGACATTAAAATCACATAAAATAAAAACTCCTCTGGTGCCACCAAGAGTGCAAAACTACTAGATAGCAAGCAGGATAACTTCAGTAGAGTTTGTTCTGGATTTGAGGCTCCTCTTGGCTTCCAGATGTCTTGGGTCCAGAGTCTTCAACCAGTAGTTTTTATATGTCCCTTAGCAGTTTCCCTACCATGTTGCTCTTCGTATCATCTCTCTCCCAGTCACTGTGCTGTATATATATAATGTGTGTATATATATGGATCCCTGATATTATATATATTAATATTATATATATTAATAATATAATAATTAATGTGTAGATAGCTCAGAGATGCCTCTGGGATATCTCCCAGCCCTGTGCTCTTCTCAGACAGAAACAGGGGCTGAATTCAGCAAAATAATCCAATATAGTTCAGTAGTCCATAATAATAGTGAGTTATTCATAGAACTGGCAATATTAGAAGTTGTTGACTTGAGCCTTTTACAGCTCAGCATATTAATATGGCTTTACTTTTTATACATCATGTTTATACTTTTCTGCTGGATGGTTAAGACCAAGATAAAGCAAGACCTATATAACAAGAATTGCAACTTTTGTATCTAACAAGGTCAGTTGAATCCCCTTAGAAATTATCCTGAAACTGTGTACCATAGTTTGTAGATCCTTTATCAGTGTCAGCCATGTGGATGAGTCATGGCCAATGTTTGACCAATTTACTCTCTGCAAAAGCCTGAGAGAATGTTTTCTCATGCATCTGCAATATTTAAATGGCAATGGAATATCCATCTCTGACAAAACTAAACAAAAAAAGGAGATACAAATGAAGTACCATTTTGTATCTGTATACACAAAATAGTTAGGATAGATATACAGCTACTTTCTCTTTATTCAATGAGAAGAAAGATTTGTATTAATAGTGTTTGGACAGGATATCATGTCTGCATCTGGTACTATGAATAACCACTATGAAGGCAACAATGTGCAATGTATTAATTATTGAAACTGTCCTATTAATCAGTCTTGAAACTATATCATTGCTATTTGTTTCTCAATAAAATTGATAAGAAAGAGAGAGAAAGGAAGAAAGAAAAAAAGAGAGAAAGAAAGAAAGAAAGAAAGAAAAGAGAAAAGAAAAGAAAAGAAAAGAAAAGAAAAGAAAAGAAAAGAAAAGAAAAGAAAAGAAAAGAAAAGAAAAGAAAGAAGCAAGGGCTGTTCCCAGCCCTATGGACCTTCCTGGTGCTCCCCAGGCTTCTGTTCCTCTTCCACTGGCAAGTCTCTGTCCTCTAAGTCTGTTTTGGTGTTATGTGTAATGCTGTGAAAGGATCTGGTCTTCTGCTTTTGCTATTGCAAGGCTGCAGAGTCCCAATTCTCACTCCTCTCCTGAGGTGGGGTGATAACTTCCAATTCCTTGCTTTACAAGTTCCACTGTCACCATCACCTGATTCTGCTGCAATCTGTGATCTCCTTAAGTAGGCTGGAGGGAGGGTGCTGTGGCCTGCCTTCGTGCTCTCACCCCCAGCAGTGTAGGGGCAGCCTGGGGATGCACAGGCTTGAGATGCAAGGCATCCCTAACCACAGGTCCTGGTGGTGAGGTTAGCTGTTCCATTTACTATGTATCCCAGTAGTCTTTAGTCTTGTTTTGTGGAAACTCGTTGGTGTTCTGGTATACAGAAAGAATGGGATGAAATGGAAAAAGAAGAGAAAAAAGGAGGGGAGAAAAGGAAGAAGAAAACAACAACAACAAAAAGGAAAGCTGGCTGACTGCTAATTGTCAGAATGGGAGCGGTTAATATCCACATAATTGCCTGCTGGGCTGCAGCTTCTCCTGTCTGGAGGAAGGCAGAAGAGGCACAGGACCTTATATCCCAGGACTTTGCTGTATGACTTGACTCAGCCACACTATTTTAGTACATCCTTTTTTTTCTTCTTATAAGACTCCAAGTACGGCAACAGTAGCCCCAACCAGGTGACCCAGTGGCAGCTGCCTAGGCTGTCTGGCCTTTCTATGAAGTCTTTTATCTTTGTTTGGCTTGTCCTATTGGCCTCTTATACCAGATTGATTTTAGCTTTAAGGTATTTGCCCCTCCCCTTTCATGAAATTACCTGCGTTTTAGTTGAATTTCTTTGAGTATCTCTCAGGGATGCTCTTCCTCTATTTAGCCATGTTTTATCCGCCAAACTATTTACTTCTAAAAATATTATACTAACACATGGTGGCTGTAACTTCAGTGTGTGTCACCATCTCACCAAGACCATGACTGCTGCCACTGCATTTCAGAGTGAATTACTTCCATTTTTTCTCCTTAAGGCCTAGACCCCAACATGGGAGTATTTTCAAATGAGGCCTATGGGAATTAATTTGATTTGGATGAGGACATGAAGGTGGGGTCCTCATGGTGAAATTAGCACCCTTATAAAATCAGACAGAGCCCAAGAAGTTTGTTGCTGCTTCTTTTCTCCCATCTCTTGTGGATATGACAAAAAGGTGACCCTGTGCACACCAAGAAGAAAGTCCTTGCTAGGAATCAAACCTGTTGGCATCGTGATCTTAAATTTCCAGCTTCTAAAACTGGCAAGTAAATGTCTATGCTCTAAGACACTCTGTCTATAACACTTCGTTATGGCATCCCCGTGTGACTAAAACATACCATATTTCATAATTTAAAATCTCTGTATAAAACCGCTCCTTTTTCATCCTTTCATCTATCCATTTGGAGTTTAACTGTACATATTTTCCTATAACTTTTGACTCTGTTTTTCTACTGTATTAACCTACAATTTTGCTTGAGCACTTGCAATGTGATAAACACTATGCTAAGTGCATAGAAATACAACAGCAGAGAAAATAGGTTTCCTGCTTTCAAGTACCTTGCAGACGAGTGGGCGAATCAGCAAGAAAAGTAAGGTAATTTAGATACCACAGAAGACATTACCAGAAATTGGTTCAGGGCTAAGGAAGCTCAATGAGGGGAAAAACAAATCAAATGGTGGAAGGAAAGGAAGGCTTCCAGTGTGGAGCAACAGCAAAATTGAAACCCAGAGGAAAAGTCAAGTGAGAAAGGTGAAGAGGGGATGTGGAGCAAGTGAGATGCAAGCCAGGGAATGGGGCAAGGCTCCAAGTAGAGGCAAATAGCACAGGAACATGTGCAGAAACAGAACAGAGCTGCTGAGGCCCAGAAAAAAAGATCTGGAGATGGCTGACACACTCGCTCGGCCTCCAGAGTGAGAGGATTCCCACACCTGTCCCTCCTCCCTTGCCTCATGGATGGTCTCTCTGACTTCAGCGACCAACCTGCACCACTGTTCACTTCATCCCACAAAGCAGCATTCAGTCGCACTCACACATGGTAACTGAAAACACGTGCAGTTCCTGAGTGGATACAGAGAGATAAGCCAGGAGCGTCTGACTGAGCATGCCTTCCTTTGTGTGATGTAGCAGAAAAGAATATGCTCAGGTAAGCGGCACACAGTACATCACACGGCCAGCCGTGACTACGAGAGTGTGCCCCGTCTCATGTCTCCACATCAAAGAAGCCCACTCCATTCGCTCTTTGAGCTGTCATTCTGAAATTGCCAGAGTGCTTTCCCACTGGCAGCCTTCATCGCCGCACTGCACAGCTCTTCCCTAGAGGGAGATGAGACAGAGACAGAGAGAGAGATGGATTCACCAAACTGGGGAGTTAAGCACACTCTGGGTCAGAATTTGATTTCCACTGAACGAGAATCTGGGCTCAGCACAGATGGCAGAGTGACACCCCTTTAATAACACAGACCAAATAAAGCACAGAGCAGGCTTCTAGCTTGCTTTGGGGGGACTCCCAGGCACACGTGCTCTGCCTCTTTCTGCAAAAGGACACAGGACCTGCTCACTGTGCCACCCCAAGCCGCAAGAACTGACCTCACCACTAGATATGGTCAGTAGAGCCCCTTGAGAACCAACACAAGAAGACTCAGCAAATCGACAATTTCACCAAGTCCTGCAACTTGAGAAGCCAACAACACAGCAAGCTGATGGCACCTTAAGTTGGGTGACCCACCCCCGGGTGACATCTGCTCTGTCAGAATAAAGATGTGTCCTGGGGAGGACACTGTGGTGCTGCCTGTCCAGTGTCCTCCTGCTGGCACCTCACAGCTTCCACAGCTCTACACAGCAGGTCATGCTGATGGGCCTGCCACGTTGTGCTTTCTTCTCTGCCCTTCGCTGGCTGAAGCCCCAGGACAGACTCCAGTGGTCTTGTGGGTTCAACACCTCATCTTATGCTCATTCTCCAACTAACAAAGAAGTCTGGTGGCACACTGGAGAGTTCAGGGACTTCTGTTTGAAGCATATACGCTGCTAGTAACCACACACTTTATGTAGTTTATGCCCTAAAAATAGAAATTTCAACAACTTCCACCAAAATATACGCACTCTGATTTGCCCACATTAGGGATCACCTTATTTGTGGAATTTTTCTTTTCTTCTGCTCTCCAGATATGATTGACTGGATGCATGGTGTACTTATCAAATCCATGTTGTGAAGCACTAGAGTCCTTCCCTGGACTTATTTCTTCACATGTGTAATTCCCAGTCAAACTATTGCTAGTATAGCCAAGTGCATTTTTGAGAAATGACCACAAAAATATCTCCCATTATACATGTTTTTCTTCTTCAATGTGACCATGACATTTCTCCCTTCAAGATACAAGATCTATGCCTGTTCTCCCAGAATCTAGTTGGGACTGTGAATTGCTTAAAACAAACAGAAAGCAAACATGCTGCCTGTTTTCAAAAATAGGTCAGAAAAGTGATACAATGCCTCTTATAGCTAGGACTTTCTTCTTAGGAGTCAAGTAAACAGCCCTGCTATTTATGAGGAGGTGATAAGCACATGAAAGGCCACCTGAACACTGGCCAGCAGCCCCAGCTCATGTCCCCACACACACTGGCAGAATCCCATGCCAGCCATGACCACTACCCACACCTCCAGTGACCACCTCCAAGCCTTCTGTGCACCCCTGGTAATAAGCTGTCCAAGCCAAGGCCACCGACCTTGTAGCAGAGCATCCAGCTGTCCTCACCATACCCTGTCAGAGTACCTGATTCCCAGAAGCTATAGGCAAAATGTGAAAAGTGGGCAGTTCTGTACAGCACACAAAATATTTACCTTGAGTACTAAGAACGGGAACTTTATCAGTGTTGCTTGTATTCTCTAAGCAACTGTTCAATATGTTGGTTTATGGATTAATGCATATAGTTAAACCAGAAAAAGTTCAATCATAAACTCAGATGTGATATCCACAAAGAATATCTTCCCAACACAGAACATTGCTCAGATGCTGAGCCCCAGAGAAACTGGAGACACAGGCAATAATAGCCTTAGAATTTATCAAACAAATAGCCTTCTACTAGTCAGAAGGGGGCCCTTGCTGAGGTGCGATCTGCACTTGCAAGCCCCATAAGAATGCTAATTGTTGATACTTAATAATTTATACTTTCCTTACTCTGCAACTTATTTTATGATTTCTTTAATTTGGGTTGGGATTACAAAGAAGCAGAGCAAAGATCAGGTATGATGCGTTTCTCATCTCTCTTGGATCAGTTCCCAGAGGTTTAGATTCAAACAGCTCAAGGTCTTTCTCTGTGTAGAAATTTCAAAACAGATGGCTACATGTTTGGTGTTCACTGGCTAAATAATAAAAATGCAAGTTTTCTTTTGGATGGGTAGAAGAAAAAAAAATAAAGAGTTTCAGTTCTTTGTGTTAGTTTCCAATTACATTCCTGGACAATAATTGGAATATGGAGACAAAGGAGAAAATAGAAAAAGAAATTGACAATCTCAAGCTTTGTAAGGGCTACAGTGCTTTTTTCCTAGTTCCCCTCCCCCCAAGCTAATGAGACCCTGGAGTCCATCTGTGGAGCAGAAGATAGAAGACAAATTGACACTCGTGGAGGTGGAAGGCCAACATGGGCCACGTCACGCAGAGCCCTCTGTAACTGGATGGTCACTTCTGTGAGGTTGGGGAACTTTCCCTCTAGTACAAGAAAGGTACATGGCAGTTTTGGGAAATAACTCATACATTCATGAAGGCAAATGAAATTAACAAGAAACTGATGGTGAGGTTACACTCACTGCAGGAGTACACTGTACAATTGAGAAAACATATATCTGCTGCAATATACAAAGACAACACTTGCATTTATATATATATATATATATATATATATATGGTGGTGGCTCTGTACTGATATTTGTGTGCATAGATGTACAAATGTAAATTTAAGCTTTATGTATATATACCTGTTGCCTTCTTTACAGTGAAAAGCCAAAGCAATCTATGTTTCAGTGAATGCTTATAGCACAGCTGGCACCTCTGCACCCCCTTTATTCATTTAACAATCATTTAAGTGACAGCAGAAGTTATGCTTAGTGCCAGGACAGCAACAAAAATATAATTCCTGTTCTTGAGTGAATCAGTTCTAATCGTAAAATGGAGAAAACTTAAGCAGTCCTTAAGGCAACTTGAAATGATGCAAAATATCCAGTGGTCACCGTGTTGCCTTCAACTTGCCAAATATTGACTGAGCACCTGTTCCTCTTACTATACTGTGTGTTGGTGTTGCTGAAAGGATTAAGACAGAGTCATCTCCTTCCAAGATGTCAAAAAACAGAAATACAAGTAAGTCATTGGAACCCCGAACGAGGCTGGGAAGCAGGAAGGTGCAGTTAACTTAGACTTCAGTGTGGAAAGGAAAGTGGAGGTTTGAGGACACAGGGAAGCTTCACACAGACCTCGACAATAAAGCGGGGCTTTGAAGAAACTGTAGGACTCCCAAGGCTCCATTCCAGCTCCATTTCATATGGAGAGAAGAGGGTATGCAATAACACAGCAGTGCCATTTTAAACAGCATGCTTTGTGGATGGGACTTCAAATAGTTTATTGTTGCTGAATTGGAGACAGCGTGTGAATGCAGCAACAGATAAAAGAAAGGGAAGGAAGGAGAAGACGACTGGGGTGGGAGGCTGGGCACAGAAGCAGGGGGAAAGTGAGCTGTGCTGTCCTTCCGGTTGTACACAGCTGGGTGGTTGGAGTAGAGGACCAGGCACACATAGTGATGACCTTCAGCTGTCCTTCCCCTGGCCTTTCCATGTTGAGCAGCTGGAGCACATACTAGGGGCCAAAGACAGAGGTCATCCACATAAGCACAGAGTTGCCAACAAGAGTTGGCAAAACCAACTGTGTTTATTCTGAGGAAGAAATGATTTGCTTCACCAGTGAGAGCAGTCGTCAAACACAGATTCTCCTCACTTAATGATGTTAGCACTGGCTTGGTCCTACCATTTGGGTGTATAACCCTTTGCTTTCACTTAAGGTCCACGTGGAGTTAGCAAGCAGAAAGGTGAGCAGCAGAGCAGCCTTATGGTGGCTTCCCCTGTAGTACAGCACTGTCAGCTTTGCTGACCGCATAGTATTATAGTTTTCCATTCTGTTACACATTACAGAAATGTAAGTAAGAGTAGGCAAATAAAAGTGAAGTCACCAAGTTGGAGTCTCCTTGGACCAGTTCTTTGTTCTGAATAGTGTAACAAACATATGTCATACAATTCCCTATTTACTGACTAGCTCATTTAATGAGCAAACTCCAAGAGTGGAACTCAGTTGTTGAACAAGGGATATCTGCATTTGCAGTAAAGCAGTCCAACTTACTTCATGGACCTCCATGCCTTGCATAAGAATAAAGAAAGAGAAGGAATGACTAGGAATACAGAGTAAGAAGCCATAACATACACATTCTAACTCCATGTAAAAGCAGACCTTTCATCCAGATGTGGCAGCACATGCTCACCATCCCCAGACTCCTCAGGATGAGGCAGGGTGGTCACAGCTTAAGCCTGGCATGGGCAATACAGTAACTGGGCAAGACCCTGGCTCAAAACTCAAAAATACGTGCATGCATGCATGCATGCATACATATAGGTTAGGGACGAAGCTCAGTGTGAAGGCCCCAGGTTTGATTCTCAATTCTTGAGGACTGAAAGTGGGGAGCAAAACTTGTAAAGATCACAACTGTGCAAAGACCAGCTGTGGTATATATATATATATATATATATATATATATATATATATATTGCAAGTTGTATGGAGTCCCGCATGTCAAGTGTCCAAGCAAAAGTACATCCACCTGTCAGGGATGAAATTGAAGCTGCAGGCATACTGAGTGCTGAATGTAGGTGACCTTCCCCAAGGTCCTTTCCAAGTCCAAGACCCTACAGTGTGGGTCACAAATATAGAACTCCATTGGGGCCAGATGAATAACACCAATGTCCTCATTAGAGAGTAGGGAGTGGCAGGGTTTATGGCTAATCATACATGCTCTACACAAAAATGTTCACATTTATTATCTTTAAAAAAAAATAAGCCATGTATAGCTCAAACAAAACATTTCTATGGACCTAACTTGGTCTGCAGGCTTCCAGTCCGTGGTTTCCTTTCATAGATCTAGGCAGCTATCTGAGTTCTGTGTCTCTTTAATGGTGTGTAATCCCTACCCTGGGGGAGCTCTGAGTCCCATTCTGATCTCAGTTTCCTCGTCTGTTCTGAGAGGGACTAGATCATGTCTGAGTCTTGCCAAAGCTCTGGTACATCTCCTAGTTGCAAGAAAGTGCAGAAACTCAGAAGGAGAGAATGCAAACATGGCAGGCAAGAAGCATTATTCTCCCTTGTGTCTTTATTGTTTAAAAGGGTACAGCATCCTCCCAGAGACAAGCTCTTTGTGAGTAAGGATTATGTCTCAGTTGTAATTTTTGTTTATCTTCTTTTAACTTTGAGATTAAATATACTGAAATATACAGAGTATGCAATCCATGCACCTACTACTGAAATTAAAGATTGCTGCATATGACCCATCAAACATTTTTATAATAGAACATTAGAGACAAAATTTTTTGCATGTTTCTCTTCAGTCACATTCTCCATTCTTCCTTCCCAGAAGGAGCCTCTACAACAAAGTCATGTTTTACCCTGACCTTCACATATTTATGCTTGGCATGTAGGTGCACATATGTGCCATAAACCACACAGTATTTTCTCAGGCCCCAAAACTTACATAAATGGTGTCATATTCTGTAAGCCAAATGGTCTTCACAATTCTTCTTACATTCAATGTTGTAATCTCAAATCATCATCCAGGTTGTCATACATATTATATCCTTTTTTTTATGGAACTGGGGATTGAACTCAGTCCCTTGCACTTGCCAGGGAAGTGTTTATTCCTCTGAGCCATCTCCCTACCCCCTATATCCTATTAATATGACATAATTTATTTTTCCACTTCTTTTAACTCCTTCCATATGTTTGATTTTGTAGTTTTAAAATGCATTAGACATCCTTATACTGGTTTTCTTTGCAGGACCACAGCTGGAAGTGAAATGCTTAGTGCTATTTTCAGGAGATTCTTGCTAGATATCTATAACTTGCTCAGTGAAGTTTGTGCCTACTAACAGTTTTTGTAGTAGGATTTTTGAATTCTAATTTTGGTCCAATCTGGAAAAGACCAGCAGAAAAGTATAAAAACTAGATATATAAAGTAAAGCCATAATAATATGTTGAGCTGTAAATGGCTCTAGTCAACAACTTCTTTGGATAACCCACTACTATTGTGAACTGCTGGACTGTGTTGGAGTGTTTCGCTGAATTCACATACCTATAATAATTTGATGACAATAGAATACCCATTGCTGACAGGACTAAACAAAAAAAGGGGATACAAAGGAAGGACCTTTCTGTATTTGTATATACAGAACAGTTAGGATAAATATGCAGCTACTCTCATGTAATTCTATGAGAAGAAAGATTTGCACTAATAATGATTGGACTGGATATCCTGTCTGCTTCTTGTACTATGAATAACCACTAGGAAAATAACAATGTAAAAGGTATTAATTATTGAAACTGTAATTCAGCTTCTAAAAAGAGACAAATATATAGCTACATTCTCTTAATTTGACGCATAGAGGGATCTTCTCTAATAGTGTTTGTAAATAGAATATCATGTCTGCACCTTGTACAACAAATAACCACTAAGAAAACAATATGCAATGTATTAATTATTGAATCTGTTGTAATAATTTAGTTTGAAACTGTCTCACTGCTATTCACTCTTCAATAAAATTATGGAAAAAAAACTCTGGACAAGATTTAGTATTTCTCAGACATCTGGAAATGTCAAACTGAAGAATGATAACTTCAATAAGGTTAGAGTTTGTACCCCATTGAATAATGAATTGGGTGTATTTTCATATTGGTAAGCATGGCTTTCTCTTCCATAAATAACTTGTTCAAATCTTTTATCTTCTTTCTCTTAAGGAATACAGTTTTGCATAGCAGTTAGGAGCTAACTCCCTGGAATTGGTCAGCAGGAGTTCCAAATGTAAGTTGGTGACTTTAGACTTGGGTACCTATGGGCATGTGATTTTGCCTAGTGTGGCTTAGTTTCTTCAACTATAAATTGAAGTCACAAATACCATCTCCTAGTCTTCTTACAGAGATAATTTCTATTAACCAGCTAGAAAAGGTTCTCATATATAATAATGGCCTAATAAATGCTAGCTACCATTATTGCCATATTGTTAGTGAGAAGGCATTCTTTATCTATGCTGGGACAGAAGTGTTGTCTATTATGTATGTTGCAATATTTGTTTTTTAGCTTCATTATCTTTTGTCATGAAGATGTATTAAATTTTAATGCAGAATTATCAAATTTATGATACCTTACCCACATACACAAATTTTCATCCTAGGATAATAAAATATTCCTATCTCATACACATAAAATATTTCAATCAAATTAAAGCATTTAATCTGTTTGTCATTTATTTTTCTAGACAGACAACCCTAAGCTGGCACAGTAGACTGTCTGTACTCATAGCTGTTTGGGAAACTGAGACAGAGGAATCCCTCGAGTTCAGGAGTTTGAGGTCAGGCTGAGAAACACAGAGAGACAGAGAGGAAAATCTAATATGCTTTGTTTCTCCAAAGATAACTAATTATTTCAATAGGTTCTGATTTATGAGGCCATCTCTTCCATAAATCAAGTTTCCACATACCTTAGGGTCTACTTCTAAGTTCCCAAGCCTCTCTAATTAATATGTTTTAAGTCTGCAAAATATCACAGTTTTCATTACTGTGGCCTTAAAATAATTTATTAATGTAATTTACTTAAAACAATATTCAAGAAAGGCAGTTCTCCTACTCCTTTCTTGCAGCTTTCCTGGCTTGAACATTTATTTCTAAACAGGAGTTTACAAATAAATTCCTACAATTTTCTGAACAAGAACTATACTGAGATTTTTCTGGGAATCACATTGAATTTCTGAATCAATTGGAGGAGTAATTTATAGTGTAGGTTGATAAGGTTGGCGTTACATGCTCACAGCTGAGAGAACTTTTCCAACCTTGTAAGAGTTTCATAATGTTTTCAATAAAATTATTAATCACCATTTTTAGATTGTTTTACCATGTAAATCTGACTATAATCATAAAAGGTATGTTTTTACAGTAACATTTTCCATCCTCTGTTCAATTAAATATAATCAACTTTGTATGTGAATCTTACATTCACCAAAGTTCCTGAACTTATGAATTATAAATAGTTTGATGATTCTTTTGTCTGAATTGTAGTAAAATTTCTCTATGAAATTGTATAGGTCTGGTACTTTTTATAGGGAGAAATTTGTATCATTGATTCAGTATTTTTTATATAATTAAATATATGGCACAGCCAATTAATTAATGTTACTGTACTGTATGTACTAAGATAAAGTATTCATTATGATGCTAATTATTCAGAAGTTTCTAAGACCTTTTGTAAACTAGTATGTGATCGAGTTTTAGAATAATACAAAAAAGCATATGTTCCCAATACCTTCTGCATAAGAATATAGCTAAAACTGTACAAAGCATATGATCCCTAAGGTAATCATATAAGTAGAATCTTGTGCATTCTTATGAATATTGACCTCTTCTTCATCTATTAGTTTCTAAAATGCGTTAAGACCTTTAACACAATGATATATGCTTCTAGATTTGTTTTATAGCTCAGCATTTATTTTGTAAATTTATAAACACATTCACATATTGTTTTTCATGATGCTTATGGTCTCAATTATACCATCAGAGTATAATCAAATATATAGTTTGGGTTCTCTGTGAAGCAGACACTAAAATACTGATTGACAGATCAATGGTAAAACCAAACACAATCTCAGGAAGAGCCCTCGAGCTAGTGAGGCCTCCAGTGTTGGTCTCCTTTAAGCAGAGTTGGGAATATACACCCACACCTGATCAGTCACTCCATGGGAGGTACCCTGCAGCAATGTGACTTGGGGCCAGGCTTTCTTTATTTTCCAGCAAAGTCAGTTTTCTGTAGTGGCCCAGGGCTGAAGGCTGCCATCCATCAGTGCTGAGAGAACCAAGGGAGTAAGCCTTCCATTGGGCACAGGGTCCTGGCTGCACACTAGACTGCCATGAGCCTCATGGTACAACACAGTCAAAGCTGCTTGGGTTCACCGCCTCCTAGAAGTTCTGAGAGTGGCTCTTTCAGCAAGATAGTGGGAAAACATTTTAGAAAAGAAAATAAGTAACATAGAACACTACACTCACTACCATTGTTTTTCATACTAAGGGCATATTTAATCCTGGTATTCCTGCTTTCTTTCCCATTATAAAGTCCCCTCAACCTCAGATAGGACCTGCAGCAGTCTTTGAAACTTGCCTGGATATGTGACCAATTCTTCACCCTGGAGCCTCTAATTTCCACTCTGATTACCATGATCTTCTCAGTCCAGAGTATTTGTACTTGGCCATTTACTACTGAACTTTAGTATACAGTACTAGAAGATGCCCCAATGTACCATCCAGCTGCCACATACCTTTCTCTGCTCTCACTGCATAAAGGTATCTCTTTCTGCCCTTGTCAAGATGGCCATGCATTTTCTGACCTACTTACCCCTTGGAACACCAGACAGGTTCTGTAACTGGACCCATGCAATCTGAGAGCTGTGCATATCCTGTAGTGGGTTGACCTGATTAGTATTCTCAGACAATGAAGACTGTCTCTACAAACTTCTTCTAAAGAAGTTTACTAGGCATTTTGCTTCCTTTTCAGGTGGGGAATACCAATTTCAATCATTTTCACTTATTTGGGGAAAAAAATAAAATGATTCTTTTCATATCATAAGTAGCTGATACCTGCAGTTTTACTGATATGACAGGTCCTGAATCTTCATGGGTTTTTCTACAACTGTATGGAACATATGTTTCTTAACAAAGCCTCTAACTAGCATCTACTTTTTTCTCATCTGGTTCCACTAGCACAGAACCATCAATATGCTGAACAATTGTGATGTCCTGTATGAATGTACAGATGGTCTATATCTCTTCATACTATTTTTTAACAAAGGGCAGAGGAGTTAACATAGCCCTGGAGCAAACTTATAATGCATCTTGTTTGGTGTTTTCAATAAATGAAAATTCTCACTCTTCATCTCTTCCTCAGGATAGAAACAGTATTTTTTCTAGATCCATAGCTGCATATTCCTCATCTGAAGCCATGGTAAACTGCTCTAGCCAGGGTATCACGTCTGCCACGGGCTCTCATACTGGGCTGTGTCTGCAGTAGTCTGTGCTAATAGCTATGTCTGCTTTTGTAGGGATCACACTGACAAAGTAAACAGAGACCAACAGGACTATTATTTTTGTATCTTTTAAGGACCTTAAAGGTGGCATCATTTCAGCCTTTCATATTAAACAATTATTTCTTTTTAAATTTATTCTCTTGAAATAGGTGTAGGGGGTGAAGGATGAGATATTTTCATCAGGTTCTTGTCCTTTCCCACTAGAAAGCACTTATACTGTAAGAAGGGCCGAATGTGGAGGCTGTGTTGACAGTAACACATGTATCGCAGTTGTTACTTGTGAGCTTCACAGGCATGATGCCACCATGGACTGTGGACCTTGGTTACCCTAGGTCTTCACTGACAGGGCAACCATGATGTACTGGGACAACAATATCAACTTGGACACTGTATCCGAGGTCTCTAAAGGCCAGCATATTCCTTCTCTCCACAACACATATCAGTAGATCCAAGAAGTCTAAGGGGCTGCTACCCTGTGCATCTGTCATAGTTTTTCAGGTGTCCTTTGATAGATCTTCTTTGACCCCTTTGGTGCTGGGTCTGGAAAGTAGATGCTATATAGAAGATTGTAATTTATTGGAATGGCTGTCCTCACTCTTGCTTTCTTTTGCCTTTACAGATCAAGTAGTATTTTAGCTCCCTGCCCATGTATTTTGCTTCCAGGGATGCCAACTTCATCTGGCTATCTCCATAGCTTTCTGGAAGCTATGTTTACTCTCTCTCTCCCTCCCTCTCTCTCTCTCTCTCTCTCTCTCTCTCTCTCTCTCTCTCTCTCTCTCTCTCTCTCTGTGTGTGTGTGTGTGTGTGTGTGTGTGTCTCTCTCTCTTTTGCTCTGTTCTTGTCCTTTATCATAAGTGCACTTATCTGCACTGAGCACAAGACATTGACACCTCGTCTCCATTCTTGGGGTCAGGTTGCTCCAGCGTCCTCTCACCTGTGTGTGCATCATCCTGCTTCTATGTGGCTTCTTGTCCCTCCAACTCTGCTCTATAGAAAACAGTCCTTGATGGTGCTTGTCCCCCACCTCAGTTCCCTGCTGTACTCAGATGTGCCCTCTTGTTCTTCTGCTGAGAGAGTCACCCATTGCATTTTTTGGTGCCATGTATCTACTCTCAACTCATCCATTTATCTGAAACTTAGTTTTTTGAGGGTCTCTTGTCACGATTCTGGGTTGTATTTTTCACTTAATATAATGTGTCATTTTTCCATATTTCTGTAAGCTATCATATCTGTTTACATACAACATTGCCTGAATTCCTGACTGAGGTGTTAACTCCTACACCCTTATAATGCATCCCCATACTGATAAGCTCCCTCTTTCCCAAGTTTTTGCTTCTTTTTCTTCAGCCTGCAACCTCAAAATCCAGACACTGGTGCATCTTACAGTTTCTCTGAAAGCTAGTCCCCGTCCCTTTCCACAGGTATTACCAGTGCTACCAAAACTTATGATAACCAATTGTTGAACTCTAGTTATTAGGCCACTGACCTCGAGGGGAGGCAGGGATAAAACCTGGCAGAGATAGGCAGAGCACTTAGGTTATCTCCATGTCATCTTCAAGAAAGGAAGTGTGCCTGCTTTTAGCAGGAAGCAATAAGCCACTTCTGAAGATGTGTGGGGTCAGGGGAATCTGGGATTCGAGATTTTCAGATGCATTAGCTTGAGTGTCCTTGTTCTGCATCTCCACATTGGCCTTGAACTTGCATAGCAGAGCCACTTTGGTCAGTTTACCTTCTTTAGGGCTTATGGATTACAAGTAAGTTCCCACACTGGCACTCATGTATGGGATAAAAGAGGCCTTCTACCTTCATGCATGCATGCATTGTTGGGGGGGGGTACGTGGATGAGTGTTGTGTGCTGTGGTTTGAGCCCAGGGCCTCTTATGTGGTAGTAATCTACCTCTGAACAACTTCCCCACCAGCTATCTCACTTGATTTTTAATTGCTTATTAATCACTCAGTTTTTTCTTATCTTTTTCTGGAGCACTCAGTGAAGCATATCAGTAACTATCAAATTCTTTTTTCTTTGTATTTATAATTTCTCTGTATTTTTCAAACCTTCATACCTATTAAGGCATCTAATATTATTTCTTCTTTTTGTGTCTTTAGGGAAGGGTTTACAGAGTGTGCAAGTTTTCACTACTAGATAGAACTTGTAGTGATCTGCCTGTTTACAGACTCCCAAGAGCTGGGATTATAGGCACAGGACACTACACCCAGTCTCTAACATTATTTTTTTTGATTTGTATTTGTGTGGGTCTTATATATTTTTTTGACATTAAATGTATTTTTGTTTTCCTAAGAATTATTGTGTTTTAGGATTATTTGAATATAGCAAGAATTACTTATTCCCAATATATCTTTTCAATTTCTCTGTAACTTCTGATGCATTTAAACTTATCCATACCATCTTATTTGACAATCTCCATTTACCTGTTTTTGTTTTTATATTTATTTTATTGGATTGGCACAATTTCTGTGTTTCCTTTGCTCTCCCCTTTTCACTTTTCAGAAGTTAAATGTTCCATTTATTTTTCCTTTTCTTTCTCACAGTTTCTGTGTTTCCTTTGCTCTCCCCTTTTCACTTTTCAGAAGTTAAATGTTCCATTTATTTTTTTCCTTTTCTTTTGGTATTTATCTTAATGATTTTAATGCATAAAGCTAACTTAAGATTAGTCAGTGTCTTTATCATACAGCTGAACAAGACAAATGGAAAGTGATTAATTCTGACATCTCCTCATCTGAACCATGAGATTGTGCCTCAGTTGGGCCTTCTTGGATTCAATATAAACATTTATCAGAACCACACATTTAACACCTAGATCCCCACAAACCCTTATCATCCAGCACCTGGATCTGAGTCCTTTTTATTTCTAGGACTTTGTGATTTTTCCCTTTTCTTGCCTTTAATTTCAGCCAAATACTTTAACAGAAAGCTTATTTTATATGTAATTCAATATTTGGAGCAGCTCAAGAAGCTGCTCATCTCTGCTGGGTGCCCTGTATCGATTAGAATCTGTACTCTTATTAATCTTTGCTCTGTTCAGCCCTTGCAAGCTCCCCAGCAGTAGCAGGTCGCCCACGCCTCTCCTGCACTCAGGGGTTAGGTACAGCTCATCCCCAGAAGCTAATGCTAAACCTCTGAGTTAGGAAAGCTCACTTGAGTGGTCTGGTAAATGTTTATTCTGCGGTTTGAAGAGTGAAGCTGAGGGTGAGCTTTTCCTGGAGGCTTTTGCAATCATCTGTTTTAGTTAACCATTCCCTGAGACAAATGCTCTCCTAAAATGAGGGGGACTGGCTAAGAATTTCTCCTCTGTTAGGAATGACATTAGAGGTTTTGATTCTAGAAGGAGGCCTCAGGGAGAGCCTGTGTAATTGAAATTCACCAAGTAATGGAAAACTCACTTCAGCCAGGAGCTTTTACCACTCTTTTATCCACCCTCTCTCTCTCCCTCCTGGGTTGGCTCTCTCTCTCCCAGAGCCCACACCCATGCACAGAGGTAGAAAGTGGCCATTCTGGATGCACCCAGAAACCTAATGCTGCAGCCCAGCCTTAAAAGGCTCGTGCCCCTGGGGTGATACCATTGGGGCCCCACATGCTTCTCAGGGATGATCTCCTTTCTCCAGCGTGCAGTCAGCTCTGGCATTGTTTTCCTCTAAGTTTCTCATCATCGTCCATACTATCCCTTTTCCCCCTCCTGCAGGTCCACATCCATGGGCCCAGGCCATGAAGGAAATCAGTGGCTTGAGCAGTACAGAAACCTCTCTGGGAGAGCAGCAGGGCAACAGGAAAAGGAGCGCCAGGCTCTTCAGGTCGCTCTCTCCGCACCTTGCTCCAGACGCACTTGGCCTCCTCAGACCCTCCAGCTCCTGTGAGGCCCTGGTGGAGGGAAAGAGCCCCCCCCTGCTCCTCTTTGTTGCAAGGGCCTCCAGCTGAGCAGGGTCTGGAAGCCTCCCAAGAGACTTGTCCTCTGTCAGCCAGCTGACACCTCTGTCTCCTCTACAGAGTCCAGCAATTGGGCCCTCTTGGGTCCTGAGCTGCAAATACTTCGCTTATCCCACAAGATTTTCTTTTATAAAACACAGATGTGAGGCCAAACTTCCTTTGCTGTATTCCAGACAGGCACAAAAACTCATCTCATTTTCCTTCTGGTCTTATACTTAAAATTAAGCTTTTTTTCTTTCTGCACAGCCCTCACCTAGGTAGCCTAAAGAGCTGTAAGCTTACCTTGTTAATTATTCTTCTATGCCAAGTCGGTTGGATAAGGACCGGACACATAAACCTATGAAATGAAAGTTCATCACAACAGTTTTTCCACAATTTAATTTGATACTTGATTAATGATGACGATGATATGAAAACAATAGATAAATATCAGTGACAGGGATGCCAGGTACTTGCTAACTGTTCCATCTCCATTGTCTAGGTTCATTATCGCAACAATTTTATGAAGTAATTGCTATTAATTTTACCTTTTTATAGTTGGAGGAATGAGTCTTAGAGAAGTGCAATACGTTACTATAAGTGTCAGACCTAGAGAATGGCCGAGATAGAGATTGAGCTTTATGATTGTCAATATTCCTTGTCAACTTAATTGGTTTGAAAGACATATTGCTGGGTGTGTCTGAGTTGGTCATGGAGCTGTGCCCTTGAGGACAATATTGGACCCCTGACCCTTTCTCTTCTATTTCTTCCCTGCTAGCCCTGCTTCCTGGCTACCAGGAGCTGCTTTCCTCTGCCAGCTCCACCATTACGTTTGCATATCAGAGCAGTCAACCATGAACTGACACCTCAGAATCGTGAGCCAAGATAAGTCCTCATTTCATCTGTGGACAGCAGATGTGGGAATCTAACTGATCAAGTCCTAGAGCCTTGGTAACCACCTTCTATTGGAAAACCCAACAACTATCTATTCAGGTAAGGGACCACTCCAGTACTATCAACACTTCTGGTAAGGAGTTCAGACAAAAGAAGACCACAAGCCAGGGAAAGAAAGGCAGAGCATCCGGCAGAAGTTGCCAACACTTGTCTGGTAGGAGAGGCTGCATGGGAAAAGGCAAGGATCACAACCCAGTAGAGATCATACCATGTGCCTGGAGACTCAGCTGGAGGTAAAGACTTCAGCAACACAGTTAGGTGCCAGCACGTCATGTGGTCCTCTGGAGTTCTGCAATAGACTCATAATTTAGCAAGTGTCATCTGGATCTGTGTCCCACAGAAGAAAGTAACAGACACAGTGGTTGCAATTAAGCCTGGTATCATTCCACTATTCCAGAGATAATTCTGAGTTCTGTAACAGAAAATTCAAAGTCCTACAGTGAGAGTGGGGATCAGCCTCCCAGGAGGTAGAAGCCTGTTGAGTGCTCCTTATATTTCATAGAACACTAAATAATGTTAAGAGTAGAGTTCTAGAATGGAACAAAGGTGGGAGAATTTCTCGACTAAAAAAACTGAAAAATGCGATGGAATGATCCATGCTCTATGACAGTTTCTGAGGGCACTAAATCAAATGGGAATGAAAGCTAAAACTCATGCAATTTAAAGATGAAGAGACGTGCAAGTACATAACGGAACAAACAGGTCACAGGATGATATGTCAAATACTAAGAAGCAAGCCTGATGCGCTATCATGTGGCACAGAGGAGAGCACAGCAGAGCTCCTGGGAGGACTCTACAGTGGGTTCAAGTCCTGAATCTGTCTCTAACTACTAGACATAAAATCCTTTTTCTTCAGGCTTCATTTTCCCTATCAGCTAAATGAGAACACTGGCTGATGTCCAAGTAAGCAGTCATTTTTATAATTGTGATTGAAAATACAATAATTTTATGATTTCATTGACCTAAAATACTTGATTTCCAAAGTTTGTCAAGCATCAATTTCATCTATACAACCCCCACTTCTTCTAGAGGATAGTTTCTTTTACCCTATTTAGGGGAGCTGCTCTGAGACAATGCTTTACTCAAAGAGTGTGTGAGTCTGCAAACACTCTGTGGGGCCTTCCTAGCCTCCTCATCATACTTTTGCCTAAACTTTTGAAATCTGACTGGTCTTCTGGCTATGTAAAAAGAACCACAAGATATCATTTCCCTGCTTCATTGTTTTAATCTGCAAAATGGGGACATCACTGTTTGGTGATGCCAAGAGCAATGAATAAGTTAACACATGTAAAGTGCTTACAAAAATATCTGCATATGATACACATTCAATAAACAAGAATTTTAGCAGCTTATAATGGAACTTAGTGATTTTTTCCACCTATTTTTGTTTAGATGTGTGATACTTCCTACAAATGAAAGTTTATGCAATTAAAGTTAAATGTTGTAAACCCTAGGGCAGCCACTCAAAACATTTTAAAGTGGCATAAATGATAAGTCAATTGAGGACATAAAATAGAATCATAAAAATGCTCAATTAACCCAAAAGAAGGCAGGAGAGGAGGTAAAAAGAAATACAGAACAGATGGAAGTAATAGAAAACAGTTAGCAAGATGGCAGATTTTAATCCAACCATATCAATAAACACATTAAATAGGAATGCCTGAATGCACCAGTTAAACAATTGATGCTGTCAGATGCTTCCATCATGAAGTCAACTTCAAATAGAAAAACATATCTAGATTAAAAAATAAAGAGGAAAGAGACAGTATACTTTATAAAGCCCAACCCACACAAAAGCTGAAATAGCTATCCTGGTGTCGACAAAACAGACTTCAGGAAAGGAACTATCAGGGATAAAGAGAGGCATTGTATAATGATAAATTAGTCTGTTTTTCAAAAAGACTTATCATAAGTATATAAGAAAATACCATCAGAATTGAAAACACAAGAAATAGTCAAATCAAATAAACTGAAAGGAAATACAGACAGTTTAACAGTTGTGGCTAGAGATTTTCTTAATTACTTTTCTCTCATTAGTTGACAGAACACATAGAAATAATCAGGGAGAATATAGAGGTCTGGTACAATACTATCAGTCAGTTACACCTGATTGATATTTATGGAACTTTCCTCACCAAAAGAATAAAATAAACATTTTTCAGGTGCATACATAACATTCACCAAGACACACCAATTTAAAGCTTATACAATGAATGAACAAACTATATATATATATATACACACACACTATTGTAGCATTTTTAACATCCATAGCTCTCTGACACACACAGTGCGTGGACTCCACCCGCTCCCCCCACCACACGTCATTCTGTCTTTATTGCACCGGCCAGGATTTCCGGAAAGATGTTCCTGATAAGAAGGCAGACAAGTCAGCTTTTTCCTCATTAAGCATGATACACATATTTGTATTTTAGGAAGAGGTCTACAGGGTGTTTGGGGTCTCATTACTAGATTGGACTCATAGTGATCCACCTGTTTACAGTCTCCCGAGAGCTGGGATTATAGGCACGCATCACTACGCATAGTCTAAATTGCCTTCTTAGTGCGTCCTGGGGGCAGGGCTGGCATGGAAAATAAATAAATAAATTATATATGTGTATATATATATAAATATATATATATGTATACATACATATATATTTAAATTCTGTATATATATATATATATATATATATATATACATAGTCTAAGAATACATATATGTATACATGAATTTAATTAGAGGTAAATAATGAAAACCTATCTTGGAAATTCCCAAATATTCAACAATTAAGCAACAAAATCCTACATAACTCATGAGTTTTCAAAGAGGTCTCAAAAAATGATTAAAAATGTTTTGAGGTAGATGAAAGCAAACACACACTTTAAAATGTGTAATGCATAACCCAAGCGGCACTGCACGGCAATGTGTAGCATACAATTGTTAAAATAGAAACAAGGAAAAAGTCAAGTCAATAGTATCAGCTAGAAAAACAAACTAAGCCAAAATGAAGCCAACACAATTAAATAATAAAAATAAGATGAGAAATAAGTAAACCTGTAAAGAATAAAATTCTTTGGACAAGATTCACCCTCTCAATGATAAACACTTTCAGCAGGCTAGAAATAAGACAATTCTCTTATCCTGAGATTGTGCACAGGCACATGGACTGCCCACCAGGCTCGCTCTGTATCATGCTTAATGAGGAAAAAGCTGAATTGTCCACCTTCCTATCGGGAACATCTTTCTGGAAATCCTAGCCAGTGCAATAAAGACAAAATGATATATGGTGGGGGGAGGGGGTAGAGTCCACTCATCGTGTGTGTCAGAGAACTATGTATATTAAAAATGTTACAATAGTGTGCATAGAAAATTTTCAAAGAAGTCCACAAAAGCACTTTCAAACTAGTAAAGTCACAGGACATAAAGTTAATAATTGAAATGTAAAGACCTAAAAATTATAGATTTTGAAAATTGTATAGGATCTGTGTACCAAACACAGCATATAATACTGATAAGAGTAGTTAAAATCCTAAAAGCACTTAGAAACACGTTAGTAGACTTTAAGACAGTATTACTAAGAGATCAATAATCCCCAAACCAACTTGAAAAATTTACTTATTATGTCTTTTTGTAAATATTATAGATCATCCTAAAATGCATACAGAATGGCTGATAAGATATCTCTGCAGATTAAAGCACTTTCGTAGGCAGGAGCAGGGACCAGGATCTGATTCCTGGTATGCCATCCCCCACACCAAGGGCACGCTGAGCCAGAAAATGAGACCGGTGTGGTGGTGCTTGCCTGTAATGCCTAGCGCTTGGGAGGCAGAAAACAGCGAGTCTGAGCTGTGTAGTCAGACCCTGTAGACCCTGTGCTAAATGCATAAAAAATAAAAATAAAATGCATGCATAACAGCAAAGGCGTTAGAATACAGAAAATAATTTGTAAAGAGAAGACAAAGGTGGAAGACACACCGTCCTATATCTCAAGACTTATTGTAAAGCCACAAAGATAAGGACATAAATCATTGGACATATGAAAATAAAAATAGGTCCACACAAGTAAAACACAGTTAATTTATTTTTATAAAAATAAAAGTGCAATTGAAGAAGCTGTGTGTTTTTTAATAAATGATGCAGGAATAGAAAGAGCAAAAGCAAAAACAAAACCTGATCCTGTATCTCATATCTTGTTCAAAAATAATTCTAAATTATTCTAAATAGATCATACACAAAAATTTTAACTTAGAACTATAAAAGTTTCAGAAAATCTGTGGAAACTGGTTTTAGACAATAAAATGTTTAGCTACATCACTGAAAGCCTAATACATTATACTTCCCCCAAATTAGTTTTTTTGAAAAGAGAGCTATTGATTAAAGACAATATTTGCAAGTCAAATTCCTAGTAAAGAAATTATTTTATGAAGAACTCTGAAAATTCATCAGTAGGAAATCAAAAACCTAATAAAAGATGAAAGACCTGAACACACATTTAACAAAAAAAATCTATGTGCAACAAAGAAGCCAAGCAAAAACAAAATTGCGCAGTGTCATTAATCACAGGAAAATGTAGCTATCTTAGGTACCTATACACTCCTATTACAATGCATGGTTTTCAGTGGTAACACCACGCATTGACAAAGATATAAATAGCTAGAACTCTAATGCAGTTTGGTGGTTTCTACAAAATTAAAACACATACCCACCATATGAACCATAAAGTCCACCTTTGGTGCTCAACATCCCCTAAATGAAAAGTGATACTCCTGGGAAAGCACACATATGAAAATGTGTAGCATTGTATTCATAATCACTAAAAAGTCAGAAATAGTTTAAGTGCCCCTCACCCAGCCAAAAACAAAAGGTGTGGAGCATGCAGCCATAAATAGGAACAGACATAGACTTACAAACAACATGGTTGGGCCTTAAATTCAGTTTACTAGGAGAATGAAACCATGGATTCTGAGCTCTGGGCGTAGTTCAGTGATAGAGTACTCACTAATGTGAGTACTAATGTACATGAGTCCCTGGGCTTCATTCCAGCATCAAAAAGAGAAAGAAAAGAAATAAAAAAACAAAAAAAGAAGTTGGACAGAAAATACTGCATGTTGAATGAATATATATATATATATATGAAAGAAAATATGACTTCCAAAGGTGGCATGTTCTATGAAGATGTGGCACAAGAAAATTGGGAAGCAAGGAATAATTTTTTATGTAGCAGTGGTGACAGACACAAGGGCTTATCAAAACCCATAGAACTTTGCACTAAAATGAACAAATTTTACAAGAGTAGTTATTTGGGTTTTTTGTTTGTTTTTCAAAAAATACTTCAAGAAGGAAGAAAGGGAACATGGATTTCAGATCGTGAGTAAAAATTACTGGTGCCAGGGAGATCAGTCAGCAGCATAAGTGACTGCCTGGCACGCATAAGGTGCTGAGTTCCATTCCCAGAACTAAGAAAAAAAAAAAAGAAAGAAGAAAAAAGGAATTTCTTAGCACATGACCTCACCGATGGGGTTAGCAAAGAACACGATGATGCAAACAAAGTCCTTTGACTGCACTTACAGGATATGGACAAAAGCAGTGTGGAGAAGCATGATGCTCTAACTGGTAAGTTGTTTATTCAGAGGGATATGAGTTAATAGTTCTGGAAGGATTTTACTGTATAATAAGCCAGAAAAAAATGGCCCAATGTATGTTAACTAGAGAGTGAAGCTTCTCAAGAGCAAAGGAGGAAGTCATAAAGTAGTAAAGGCAGAAGCCTAGAATGGATCTTTTGGTGCTGGATTGAGGTCAGATGTCAGCATAAACAAATGCACGTTTAGAATTAAATAGACTCACCTTGTGTGGACGTGTGTCCGTGGCACCCTAGCACTCTGGAAAGTGGAGGCCAGAGGATCACAAGTTTGGGCCCGTCCTAGTCAACTTAGTGACTTAGGAAGACTTTGTCTCAACAAAATAAAAAGGGCTGAAGATGTAGCTCAGTACGAAGAGCCTAAGTAAAATCCCCAGTACCACAACCAAAATTAATTAGGATAGATAGATAGGCAGACACACAGAGATAATATAAAAGTATTGTCTTCCGTAGGAAGAATCTTCCAGATGCCACAATTAGCAGGCAAAAACAAGATATTTTCATTGTGTAAAATTATTGTTCCTCAAATGCTTAAGAGAGTAAAATAGTACCATTGCAATGGAGAATCCCTTATCTAACGTATCAAGGTTAGCATTAACAGTATTAAGACATATTACCACCCCTCAGGACACATTACCCCTAGGATAGCACAGCTCAGCTTCATCAATAGAAAACATCAAATAAGCCCAAGATAACTGAGTAACTCAAGGATATTCTTCAAAAGTATCAAAATCATGGAAGACAAGGAACAATGGCAGAGAGACTGTCACAACAGTGACAACCTCAAGACCCTTGAGAAGATAACAATGAAAAGGGGTGTTTTGAATGGCATTTTTGGGTAGAGAAGACATTACTGCAGAGGATCTACATACGTTCTTCTGGCTCTTCTCTTCTGGATGCATCCAAATGTGAAAACAGGTGAAAATAGAGCCACTTCAGAGTCACCCACCCACAGGTGCATCTCTGTACCTGCATTCTGCTCCTCCCCACTGCCTTGTTCCCACCATACAGCTGTGTGCATCTTGCACTATCTGGTCTCTCTCAAAATGGTGCTCCTGCCACATACAGATCTCAACAGAAAGATGGGTGCAAGACAGTCACACCTTTCTGCTTGCTTTTCATTCCCCATAATTTTGTATGTAGAATGATGTTATTGGATACAGCTTTAAAAGCAATATGTGTTACTGGGTAATTAAAGTGATTTACAATATAAGACAGAATTGGAAAAAAAAGGTTTCCCTAATCCAAGTGAAAAACACATAGCATATTTTTAAAATCCTGTGTGTATTCTTTCCCAATACATAGCTTCCTGTTGCTTATCCTTGAATCTTCCTCCTTTCCAAAAATATATCTCTTCTTCAATAGCCTGATCATGAATCCCACCATTCTTGTGTGATAAAATCCTCAAGAACTAACCTCACACAGAGAAGAAAGCAATATTTGGGGAATCCCTTCTATTTCTTTTTGAAGTTAAAGCAATTTATAACAATCCAAGTCTTAAATCTAGAGTAACTCTGTGAAAAAGAGAATGCTACCTCTGTTTCTCTCAAATTATTTCCTCAAATATAACATGATTTACACAATTGCCTTTGTAAGCATGTATTCTGTTTTAACTTGTAAGTAATACAGTGCTTGGACAAGCCTGCCTCATAGCTTCCATCTATAACCCATGCTAAAGTAAAATTTTGTTGGTTTCTTAAATTCACCACCACCAGCACTCTAGAACTATAAGAAATGGTCTCTATGAATACATCTTTTTCAAGGTACCCAGCCTTCTGTTTCCTGAAAACATCCTAGTGAAAATTCAAACTCCCCTGCTCTGTACATTTTTCCATGGTTCATTTTTACTGAAAGGAAGAAAAGACAGAAGGAAAGGAAGAAAAAGGAAGGGCGGGATGATGGAGACCACCACAAAGCAGCTCTGAGCAGGGTTTACATTAACCAATTGGCTTTCGTGTTTATTTGTGAGTCCGTTCAGGGCCTTGGCCCTTGTCTAGGGATGGGCAGAGCACTCGCAGTGAGTGAACCTCTGGGAGTCACTGTTCCCTACTGAGGCCTGCAATGGCAGGCGAAGCTGTAGAGCCTCGAAGGACAAGGAAAAGCTCCAAATAAGGGCACCTGGATCCAACCTCAACTTGAGAACACTGAAGTCCATGAGTATTTCCTACCCTTTTTGAGTATTCTCCTCTCTTTTTCTGATAACTAACATAAATACCAGCTGCCCAGAGAAGGCCTTGGTCTTAGAACCGAGAGTATCTCGAATTCTGTGAGAAGGCTTTGATCCTCCTGGAGCGCTGAAATCATTGCATTTGCCTCTTTTATTTTGCCTTCACCAAACACTGCTTTGTGAGGTCATGGACCTGAGCAGTCCACAAGAACTAAGGGACACTACACACCTGATGGGGGAAGGGAGAGAGGGAGGAAAGAGGCTGAGTTGTTCTTCTCATCCAGCATTCCAAGAGGTGAGAAATGAAAGCAGTCTTAGTCAATACTATTCTGCTCAACACAATACTTGAGGTCTCTGTTATTGCAGCCCTAGATGTTTGAGCAGTGGAACTGGCATTAAAGCCTGATGTTTTCAATGATTTTAAGTTCTAAGATGTACTTGTGAACAGCCTGCTGTGGCTCCACTCTGCAAGGCTTGCCATTGCTGGCCTGTGCCTGTGAATCCTGTGCTATCACGAAATGGCAGTGACATTGGCAGGGTGGCTTGAAAGTGGTGTCTGAACTGCCTTCAGCAGGAAAGGAGGAATCACTTTAGAACACCAAGTGCTCTAGGAAGATGTCAAGAACATAGCTGAAGTCAATGTGAAGCAGCTGAGCACAGGGTTGGTCTAAAGACAAAACAGGAGGAATTGAAAAGAAAAATGTCAATAGCAGCACCCCAAGAAGGCCAAAACTAATGTTTACCTTGATTCAAAGTCATACTTGTTTTGTTTGGTTTGGTTTGGTTTGGTTTGGTTTGGTTTGGTTTGGTTTGGTGGAACCAGGGATTGAACTCACACCCTTGCGCTTGCCAGGGAAGCGCTTATTCTACTGAGCCATCTCCCCAGCCCCAGGGTCATACTTTGGAACAACTCTGAGCTCCAAAGAATATATATGGGTGCATGTTTTCTTCATTTTATGGAATAACCTCATTGTTACCTCCAGTGACCAGAACACTACTCGAGTACCACAAGCAAATGAAGACCTTGTCTCCAGACTCTTGGGGCTTCTACTGCCAATCTCCTGTCCTGTCACTCCAGCAAACAATAGTTCTGCCTGCTTCTCCGTAATTTGTCTTAAAAAATCATTTGTTGCAGCTAGAAAAAAAAATAGTCTATCTATAATTATCTATACAGATAGATATCAGAAGCAAACTAGAGAGAGATGAGTAAGCAAATGGAAATATAGATTAGGAAGAGAGAAAGAAAGAGACCCAGTGATTCCTACCCCCAGGAGTCATGCAGCCCCCTTGCCTGTGTGTAACTAGGCCTAGTTTTCTTTATAATCAATAAAATACAGAAAAATTGGTGAGATTTTTAATTGTCAAGTGAGGTGACAGCAGACCATGACCTCCCTTAGGCTCACGTTTCCTCCATATCTCTTCTCACCCACCATGGTGGAAGCCTGCTCCCATTTTATAAGGTACCCCACAAAGAGCAACACGCAAGGCGGCTTCTGGCCAGTAACTACCCAAGAGCTATATGCAGATAGCCATTCTGGGAAACTGAGTCCCGTCTGTAGCTGTGCAGCGACTGGGAAGCAGGCCCACCTCAGTCCAGTCTGCAGCAGAGGACCCCTGGACTGCAAGCTTACAAGACACCTGAGTAAGCTGAGCCGAGGCTCCAGGCCCACAGAAGCTGAAGGGAAGTGATATGTACTTGCCTTAAGCCACTAAATTTTAGGTTGATTCACTACTCAGCAGTAAGTAATTAATATAATTAATTATATGGCCTTTTAATATTTATATTAAATAATATAATATTTTCTATCTATAATTAAGTAAACAACTACACATTGTCCTAGAAATCTGGACTCTCAGTGTGATGTTATCCTTCCAGAACATGCTCTACATCCCAAACCTACCCCTTAGTAACTATTAAAACATTGAAAAGGTACCTTAACACATTGAGAATTTTCCATACTTACAGGGCACTTTAAATTTTTTAACTGATATTCTCATCAGTCTTTATAGATCTAAACTGAAGAAATGTGCATGATTTGATATCTTTTACAACTTTGTCTGCATTTCCCAAATCTTCCGCAATAGAGATACCTCACATCTTTGCCCTGGTAAACTCATATTAGCCATTCAAGGCCTACCTCAGATATTTCTTCACCTGAGACCTCCCCTGATCTGAGACAGGACTTAGACAACCCCTTCCTCCCTGTTGCCTCTTTTTTTTTTTTTTTTTTTTTTGTCTTTTTGAGACAGGGTCTCACTATGCAGTTCAAGCTGGCCTTAAGCTCACTTTGCAGCTCAGGCTGGTCTCGAACTCACAACAATCCTCCTGTCTCAGCCTCCCGGGTGCTGGGATTACAGGCCTGCGCCACCACGCCCGGCTCCTGTTGCCTCTTGATCTCCCTCTCTCCCAGCACAGACCCAACATATAATACTTTACCTTTCCAATTTGTCTTCCCTGCTGGACTATCTGTCTTTGTTGCCTTCATATGCTGTTAGTCTAGCAAAGTACTTTCATACAGAGCAGGTACTTGGTAATAACTGGTGGAGAATAAAAGATTAAACAAGGGATTTAGACAATGAGCATTGAAAATGAGAAGATGTTACTTAAATAGATACTTAAATGGTTGACTATTGATATGATGAAAACCACATTATACAGGCAGTGTAACTTCTTAATAAAACTGTTCTGTGTGTCATCTCTGCTTGAAGTGAACTCTTTCAGCAATTCTCATTGCTCTTCAGAGAAGTACTGTCACCTTCACAGCCTGGATACTGCCCATACCTAAAGTCTGGTCCTTTCCAAGCTTCCCCAGCCCTTTGGCACTCTGTTAACGGCACCTGACCTGCACCAGCCCTCAGACACTTGCCTACCATATTTTTCTCCACCATTTTGCATATGCTGGGCTTTTTGCTAGCCTGTGGCAATTTTCCTGCCTATTATAATTTTATTTTGCTATGCTCATTGCCCTTATAGTTTTGTCCTTAACTGTATGATAATTTATTAGTCAGTGCAGAATATTAGCCAGCAACCTTCATGAGAGCAGGAAGAGTGTGGTGGACCCATGGGTGACTGGGTGCCTCTCAACCATGAGAGGCGGCCTCTTAAATATAGTCATCCTCCATTTATACCATGAACGTCTCAGTTGTCCATTAAGGAGGAAACACCAGCAAGCCCTCTGCCCAGCATTTATAGGCACAAGAGTGTGGTCTGAAGGTAAATGTGATTAAGCCACTGTAACCAGGAACAAACCCCAACAAGCTGTGCCCCGCTGTGCCTCAGCATTATTCAAGGCCTTTACTTCTCCAATCCCAAGGAAAACAAACAGAGATGCATTAGCAGCAGGTAGATAACTTAACCAGGAAGATTAAATAAATAACTATGAATCATATTAAAATTCAGATTCTGAGCGCTAAACACTTTTAAGTAGCTAATATGCCCCAACTCCATCCTTCACACAACACTTTGAGACAGTGACTTTAGCTGCATTTTGCAGGTGACATGGAGGTACACAAGGGATCAGGGTTACAGACCGGCCAAGTGGCCAAGCGGGCTTGCTGATGTGGGCATTGCCGGTAGGTGCCCCACTCAGAGCACTGCAGGACGTTGCTTTCCTGCTGTTAGAAATGAAGGGACTTTGTACTTACCTGGCAGAGGAGATACCAGGATCAAGAAATAAAGGGGCTTGACATTCAAAAGCTTCCTCCAAGAAGTGGAGCTGCTTAGTGCCTAAGATTAAGACAGATTTTTGACTGCCTTTCTTGCTATTCCCATCCAAACCCACTCATCCTCTGCCCCAAGGGCTCCCAGACAGTTTGTATTCTTTCATGATATAGAACACTCAGTGCAGATTCCAGGGTCATAGCACCTTAATTTAGGATCCTGGATCTCTCTTCCTGGCTAAGCGACCTTGGAGACGTTACCCAAACATTCTGCCTGTGTAGCAAATGAGATCAGCATTGTGCCTGGAGTGTTGAGTTAATGAATATAATGGGCTTAGTATAACATTGGCCTCACATCGGTCATGGAATTAGCCATAGCTATGATCATTGGACACAGATTCGGTGCACTTTCCAGGGCTGCTTCTTTATTTGTCTTATAAACCCACTTTTCTAGTTTGTATCACATAATTTTCCAATTTCCGTCTTCTCAGGATAAAATTCTGGCCACATCAGTTGCCAAAGACATGCATCCTGCATGAAAAGCAGCATCACTGAGAAGGGGACAGATGGATGTTTAGTAACAGAAGGAACTTGCCCTCTGTGTCCTTTGGTTTATAAACCATACTCTGGTCAGTAAGGAACCATTAACACAGCCATCATCTTGTAACTTTTTTAAAATTTTATTTTTTGCAAGTACCTTTGCAGTTCCAAAATGCAATGATTTTCTCTACCACAGGTTACATAGAGCAGTCAAAATGCCTGAGTTCCCACCCTTCCCCATGGCTATCTGGAAAGGTTGCTTGGATTGGTCTTTTTCCATCCATAATTTTCCAGGTTTCTAATGCATGAAGCCTTGCTAGAGGTAGGAAGCAGCATTTAAAAGGTTGTGGAGCTTATTATAGTGGGTAAAGTACCTTCCAATCCCTGACTGAAAGAAGCTATAGAAATGCAAAGGATTGTTTGATTTTATCTGCAGAGCAAGTTCAGGTCAGAACATCAGGTGGGATTTGAGCCCTGTCTCTTGCTTCCTTTGCTATTGTGGATTAAAGTCAGTCTATTTTAATGTCCCCAAAATGTAATTTTTTTTTTCTGGGGATAGCTAGACCCGCGAGGCTGAGAGGGATTTAATTTATTGTGTTGTCACAGGGATAAGGACGTTGGCTCAATTCTGGAGGTGAGGAGAAAACTTAGGGGATGCTGATCTCTTCCCCCGCTGCAATCCTCACAATGCGATACGATTAAGCAGAAGCAGGAGGGCACCTCAGCAAGCTGTTGGGATGCTGGACGGCTTGAGAGAAGGGTCAGAGAGTGTGGAGCTCACAGCAGGCTCCCGGGTGGGGGCGTATCAGGCCAGAATGGATGGGGGCAGTGGAGAGGCACGATCAGCCTGAGGACTGCTGAGCGCAGCCCGCGCGCTGTTGGAGGGCCATCCTGAATAAGCTGCAAAGTATTAAAAAATAAAAAAGGGAGCCCTGGGATTAATTGTCATTCCACTGGCCTGTGAGGAAACTGATACCAAATATAATTGAATTACTTTGTAATTATTTCTTCTGGAGTATTTAACCTAAGCTCATCTTTGGAGATGATTTTCTCTCTCTCTCTCCCTTTTTTTTGCTTTGCACTGCAAATGGTTCTCATTACGGATATTTTTCTGCTTTACTGTATTATCTTGTGCAAACTACTCTGGTTTGTTTTCAGCCCTCTTCCTTGCCGATGGGGTTGTTTACTTATTGGAATTAAAGTCAGAACTGAGAGTCTCTTGCCAGCAGGACAGGATTTCTAATAAATATGTAAATAACACCTCTTCTGGCAGTGGCTGCAGGCACTGCACTGGTGTGGCCCACCCAGGCCATGGTCTAGGAACTGGGCAGGAAGCCTGAGCAAGGACGCCTGATTCCCATCAATCTGTGCATCAAAAAGCAATGAAATTAAACCAAACCCGACAAGGCAAAGGAACAGAGGAGAGTAGCTATGAAAGGACATCCATCCTTGTGGCTGCAAATGCAGACCTGTGGGTGAAAGTCTCTCAAAGTTCACAAAGTCTGTCATAAGTGGACGTGGGACATCCAGTGTGGCTTGGGATAGAGAAAAATAAACAGTTTCTCTGTATCCAGGTTGTGATCACATCAATAAACATCATGGCCATTCTATTTTTAAACCCCAGCTACCCCTGTGTCTGTCCTGGTGTCTCTATGTTACACCTTAACTTTAAAAGATATTTGGAGGACATTGTGACATTTGTCGTTTTGCAAAAGGAGAAGTAAAACCAAGGTCCTGCAGAGCTTCTGGCCCTGATATTATGATGTTCGAGGGTGTGAGCTCGGGAAGCAGATTGTAAGTGATAGCAAATTTTGCTTAGGCACTTAGCTCTGAGCCTTGGTATTCTTATATGTGAAATGGGTATGCATCCATTAGACAAATATTACTTAAGGACCTACTCTATACCATACAGGCTTTAGGATACAAGAATACAGTAGGAAACAAAGCAAAGTCCCTATTGTCAGGAAAGCCAATTGTAGTCAGTAGCGGTGGCCTCTACCACAGTGAATCTCTGTGTTAAACGAATTAGTAAATCCCTGGTACCCAGTAAGCCTTAATCAACATGTACTAGTATCATTCCCACAACAAAGCAGAGTACAGATTTGTAAGGTTTTCAGTTTGGACTCTGTTCCAGAACAATGCTGTCTTTGGTCTCATAGGGCCCCAGCCAAATTGCAGATAATCCCTGCTTGAAGTTCTAAAACACTGGGACTCACTGGGACCTGGTCAGCAGGATCTGGGATGGAGCAGCGGATGAGGAGAGATGCAGTTGGCCAGGCAACAGGCAAGGGTTCAGGGAGAGCACTTTGCAATTGCAGAGAGACCTGGGGAGTGCGACAGGGCTTCATAACACCCTCCCTCCACCTGCCCACCTCCTTGGAGGCAGGCTCAGAGCCTCGGTATTCCAGAGTATCTGCTTTGAGGATTGTGCTCCAGTTGTACTTGATTCCTGGGCCCAGACAGGATCTCCTGAAGATGTGACTCTAGTCAGGTGGCACAGCCAGCCTTGTTGTCCACTCGTCTATTTCTTGGGGGAATAAAGCAGGTGCCTCCTGCTCTAGTGTTCCACACCCTCTGCCAGCTTAATGGGTTTTGCAAAATGAATTCCCGGCAAAGAGATGTTGGGGTTGAGTGGTGCACAGCATCCAAGCGTGGTCGGGGTGGCGTGCTTCAGTGAGTTGCTTTCCGTGATGAAGGGAAGAATTAATTGGAGCCATAAATTATGGATTACTAATCACTGCACATTCTAAGGAGGAGATAGGCAGCTAGGGTTGGTACTTTAAAGATTGCGTTTTTATGCGTGAGTGTGGCCTCCTTGGGGACTTCTTGCCTTCCCCTTCCTTTCTCTATGAGCATCTGACCCAGAGACATCCTAGAGGCATTATGGGCTTATCCAGCAGAAAATCAAATGTGCTTTCACATCCGCCTCAAGGATTAAATATTGTGAGGAAGTGCTGGAGTCACCAAGAAGAGTGGCTGCTATCTTTTGGACTGAAGCCACAGCCAGAGAGAAAAACAACCTTGTTACATATTAAACAGCAACCTCCAAGTACCATCAAGCCCTGGAAATAGGTATGCAACATCCTTTCAAAAGTAGAATTATTCATTTTGATATTAGGCAAGGAGACAAATTTCAAAATGAAATTTCTAATATCATAGAATGTTAAGCAGCTATTAAAATGTTATTTACATAGAGTTTTAAATGATATGGAAAAATCATATAACCTTAAGCACAAAAAGTGGAATAAAAAATTACATTAATATACAGAACGATCTTAATAACATTTTAAAAGCATATGGGGAAAGTTTTAAGGAAATAAGCCTGAATTTCAGGATGGTAGAATTGGAAATGATTTCTCTTGCTCTTTTAAAAAGTATGCGTTTTCCAAATGTTTAGAACGTGACTATCTACTACACTTACAAGTAACATGAGAGTATAATGATGACTCTGAAGCCTCTAATCCAGCAGCGACAATCAGGCTGATCAAAGGCCACTTGATCATTCCAAAGCAATGGCCTTTGATTGTCTCAGGCAGAGGCAATGAATAGCTTAGGTGAGACACTTTCTTACCTGTGCGTTTTCTTTGTTGCTTGCCCCTTTGGGAGTGTTCTTGGTGTCTGGGGACCCATAGGAGGGCGCCTCGCTTAGACAGGTGAGTCAAGTGATTTGTGAAAGAATTCCCTGACAGCAATGCAAATGTATCAGAGGGCTTCTGGAGTTACGAGGCCGGCTCAGGGCTATGCAGGCCAGACACATGGTCCCTGGGATTCACTTGCAAGTAGCGAAGGGGAGAAGCAAGTGGGCACTGGCAGAGACAGCCAGAATGGTAAATCAATGTTGTAATAATGGATTTCTAAAGGATAAACGAATAGGAGAATTACTTGTTAACAGCGATGCCTCTCTTGCTGGTTCTAGAAGCACTAGGAGTGGGGCACCATGACACTTGCCTGTAAGCCCAGTGCTCCAGAGGATCAGGAGGGGCACAAGGGCAAGCCAGCCTGGATAATTTAGCAAGGCTCTGTGTCAAAATTTGAAACTCTTTTTTAAGCTGAAGGATGTCTGCGATGTAACTGAGTATAAAACCCCTGCATTCAATATCTAGTACTAGAAGAAGAGGAGGAGGAGGAAGAGGAGGATGAGTAGGAGCAGCTAGAATATGTATGTGCCGGCTTACTTAGAGGTGTGAGATGACAACTGTTGTCACAGACTTAATGGCTAAAAAGGACAAACACTATGAACTCTTTCTGAGGGTTAGAAATCCAGAATGGGCTGTCGGTCTCAGGGGTAGCTGAGGGTGTCCTATTCACTGGCAGTGAAGACACGGGGTCAGAGCTTTGTTCATCTGAAGGACTTACTGAGACCAAGCAATCTAATTTCCAACGCTCACTGGCTCGGAGCCACAAGTGTCACATCCTCCCACTTGGGCATCCTGTAAAAAAGCAACTTCCAGTCAGCCCAGAGGGGGTTGAACAGAAGCAGGGCACTCACACGCTTTTCCTCTCTGGTCATCCAACTCACATGCCAACACCTCTGCATTGAATACACAGAATCCCCAAGTCACTCACACAAGGTGAAAGGAAGCTCTACCTTTCATGTGTCCCAAATACTTTGTAAACATATCTAAATTCACCATATTTGCTAGAGCATAAATTTGGTTTTGTACCTAGTGAGTTTAAGGGGCCATTAAAACATACAAATGAAAATAAAAATAAAGAAAAAATAGGAAAACAAAGAGATGCAAATCTCAAATATAAAGAGATAGAGTTTCAATAGGAAACAGGAAATACAAAATTTTTGGATTTCTAGATTTTATATTGTTAGAAAACTTGAGTAGGGCTAAGATTTCTTCAGAGAAGTATGGAGGAAGTGCAGCAGCAAACAGAAACACCAAAAGGACACCGGGGCTCAGGGGCAAATTTATTTACATCCATAGGCACTGATTGGGATCACTCCCCAATAGCAGGCCCTGATCTCTGGTGTCCTGGGGCTTGTACAGGCCAGGTCAGCAGGAAGCGCAGAGGCAGAGTGGTTTTTTACTTGGGGATTGGCTTATACAACGTGCATCGCGAGGCCCAGCGATCTCTAAGAGACAGAGGCAACTAGAATAGGAGCTGTCACCTGGACCACTAACAAACTGAAGTATACTGGTGGGCAGGGTGGGGTGGGGCTCATTTTCTGCTACAGAAGCAAGTGAGACTAAAGCAAAAAGCAGGTAAGGAGATGTAGAACTCTGGGGTCTGGACTGAGGAGAACACATTTGCAAGTAAGGCAGATAAGAGACCACGGACAGGAAGGAAACATGCTCCTCTGGAGCACTGGGCTCCTACCCCTCAGCAGTGCCAAGCACACCAGCCATCAAGAACTGGGCAGAGTTGCACCTGAGTTGGTGAAACACAAGGCCAGGGGACAGAATGGGATGGGTATCTGCAGAGAGTAGCCTTTTTAATGTTTTGTTTTGAACTAGACTTGTAGAAAGTAACACTGCCCCACTAGGAGGGAGTCCATTTCCTTAATTTGTTTTGTCCATTTCTTCTGCACAACTAAGCAAATGTGTGTTCATTTTCTTCCCCCCTTTTCTTACATGAAAGGCAATGTGCTGTAGGTGTCCTTGGGCACTTTAATACCCTTCGGCATTCCAGGTGTTCTGCTACCACTCTCTAGGGCTGGCTGTACCGAAGGGCTGGCTGGGTAACTTCCCTTAGCTGGCAGTCCCTCTCCTCTTCTTTAATAGTGTGTCCTGGAAATCATTTCATATCAATTCAAACAAATTTTTCTCCTTTTCAGAAAAATGTTTATGTCACACTCTACCATGTAAACATAGTATAATTCATACAACCATTCTCCTAAAACCAGGCACTTGGATTCTTTCCATTTTTTTGCAATTACAAACAATGCTACAATGCATATTGTATATGTGCCATATTTTTTTATTATTGGAAGGCTGTCTTCAGAGTGCATTGTTATTTGTAAGACTGCAGGTTATAAGGAAGAGCATATGTGGTTTTGTTAGATACTGATAAACTTCCTTTCATAAAAAATGAGAAGGTATATTTTCCTACGATCTCAGTAGCAAAACATATTGCCATAGTTTTAAGTACTTCTCAACTTGATAGGTGATAAATGGCATCTCAGAGTTAGTTTAATTGGTGTAACACTTCTTAGAGGCAAGCTTGAATATTTTCATTCTTTGAGCACTTTTGATTATAAATTGTATGTGTCTTTTTTATTTCTCTACTAAGTTTCTGGTGCTTTTAAAGTTGTTATTTTACTTGAGAGAGTTGCTGTTTTTAGTATATGAGTGTTCTTCACATTTCTGTCTAAGCTGTCACTTTGTCATATTTTTGTGATACAAAGACTTAAAAATTTTATGTAATCAAATTTATTCATCTTTTTCTTTGCTATCATGGAACAAAAGGAAGGAGGAATTTCAGCCACTCATTATATACTTATTGACTTAATTTATTCCCTTGACCCCAATCCAAGTGTCATGTTCACTACCTATTTCTACTCCTTTATGGCAACAGTCACTTCTGTTTACTTCTTGAAGTCCTTTTCCTACCTAAATGGAAATAACATGAAGCTATCCTTGTCTCTAAGGAGCAGTTTTTATCAGGTTACTCACTTCTCCCAAAGCATTTCTCATTTGCGAATTCACCTTGCTTTCTACTCAGATAGATTTCTTGGCTGTGCTTAGTATATTATTTTACTTAGATCTCAAAGACATTCTGTCTCCTAGAAGAACAAAAAATCTCTTAGTAGTCTACTGACATCTATCTGCCTAACAACCGGAAAAATAAATGTTTAACACAGAATAGAGCTGGCAGATTCTGTATGCGTAAGTACCTGTTTCACAGAAGACTATACTGTAGTGTTACCCATAGTGACTAAATCCCACCTGGCATGACTGCCTGCTTCCAAGATGCTTGGGGCCCTATCAGAGACTCACAGCCACAGCCCTGTCCCTGTGAAATACACAGTCTCATACAAATCAAAAGTATACACACGAGAGAAGGAGATTCCAACAGAAAGCATTGTAAGCAAGAGCCTGTCTCTGGGTGGCAGAGTGCTAGCTCTTGGTCTTGGCACAGTAGTCATTCATCGAGAGAAGGGAAACTTGGGGAGGGCTGCTCAAGAAGGGCCCTTGGAGGAAGCCTGGAGAAACACATGAGATTTGGGCAGATGATGCAAACAGGAGAGGGGAGAGAGCAGAAAGGGGTCACTTATTCATCTCACTCAACTGCGCTGAGCATCTACTATCTGCAAATATAAATTACTGGCTACAATAAAGGCAAAAATATTTAAGAACCCTTGACTTCCTTCTTAAAAAGTATGTGCATGCATACACATTCCACAAGATTTTCTCATTATTGTAACATTTTCTAAGTATATTCTGCACAAATATTTATGACCCAATTTGTCCAAACATGGTCTTGAAAATTTTAGAAGTGGTCTTACCATATCTAGAATATTCATAAAACCCACAGAAAATAATTCCTCTCCATTTTTGCTCTTAAGGACAAACTTTCACATTCATCCACTAATCTTTTCTTTTGTGTTTCCTCTTAGCTACATCACTGAAGAATGAGAACCGTCATTATGCTGAGAGAGAAATTGAGATCTCAGAGTAGAAATTTCTTTGACAGAGAAGTTAAGGGCCCAGGGCCAGAGTGGTGAACTTGTAGTGCAAGCTCACTCACCCTTTGTTGACCTGAGAAGTCAACCTTGAAAGCAGAATGAGTCTAGGTAGAGCCTAGAGAATATTTCTCCAGCACCTACTCTCACATAGGTACAGACAGTAGGCACAATCCTCTCTCTAGGTATAAACAAATTCTTTTCCCTTTCTAGATTTCAGCCCCATCTGATAAGTGAGGCACATGGAACACACATTCTTTAAGAGCCCTTCATTCTAATGGTCTGCTTCTAAGTGCCCAGCCTGTACATGCCACATTCTGCTCTGTTTGGGTTTAGAATGTTCAGACCTGACACTGGAACAGCCACTGAGCTGGATGGACTCAGGACCCCTGGTACCTCTAGGTGGAGGACAGGGAATCCCTATAAGCTTGTGCATGCACATCACCACTTCAAGGCCTATAGCACAGCTCCTGAGCTTTGTGACCTGCAAAAAAGGCAAATGAGGGTTCGAGGAGTCGAGAGTTTTTTCTCTGAGGTGGATAGCTTAGCTTAGAGGACTCTATACTTGAGTAGCAAAGAATGCTGGGAAAGAACTAGCAGAAAAACTAAGGTCTCCTTCCCCCTGCTCTGAGCAACACTGTGAAAACTGAAGTGGAAAAAGTCAAATTACAGAGCATCTAGGGAAGCAGAGATCCAGCAATAGGATATTAAGCACAAAAGAGCTGAAGTTAACATGAGGTGTTATTGGTTTAGGGAGATGAGCTATTTCCCAAAGGTCCATAATTAGAACAGGGAACCTTGTGCATGTAATTAAGAGTAAGAGATTGGTTTAACAACCACAGCTGAGCAAGTTTGATTTTTTTTCCAAGTAGCATTTGGGATTAGAATTTTTTTCTCTCTCTCTCACTTGTGAGATGTGTCAGAGTTTCCTAACTATTTAGGAAATTGAGGCTAATTCCACTTCCACAAGCATTTTTACTGCTAATAATAATAAGATATGTTTTGCATAAGTGATGTAAAATCAACAAGGTGCCCTACAGAAGCAAGATGGCCTTTGAGGCACTTTTTCTCCCTCGAGGAAGCTGTCACTGAGCAGCTGATTAATTACAGTAATAATCATAATTTTTAAAATTAAAAAAATTCTTCTTCCTATTCATTAAGTACACTGCAGATAGGTGCCAGAGGTAATTATTCTCTAGAAGTACTTCCAAATTATCTTTTCTAATCCAGCCATGCTGACATTTTTGAAAGAAAAAAAGTGTTTTGTCTTTCCTCTTATGATCAGGGTGACATTTGAATATGCAAACAGTGTCAAAGCCTACCCCATGGATATTTGCTGGAGATATGATTTATGAGGCCAATCTATTGTATTTGCTATCATGCTCTGGGAAAGGTCATTAGACAAAGAAACTCTACCTGCTGGGTCTTCAGTTAATCTTAGGATGCTTTAATTGTTGCACTTGGGCTGAATTCCAGGCATGCCTCCCAGAAGGAGCTGCACGGACCCTAGTTTGTGTGGGCTTTGCATGCACACTGTAATGTCTGTGATGTGGTTTGTGCCCACTCTCATGCATGCCTAGGGAAGGTAAGGATGGCGAGCCTCAGGAAAGTCTGTGAGAAGCCTCAAAATCTCAACGTGTTGATTGGGCTAAACTGCTTCCCTGAGACAATCAATGGCTCCTGATATACACACTACCTTAGAAGCGCTAAACTTGAGACACAAAGAACAGGAGCATTCATCTCCAGGGAGTCTGACTAGGTGCCTCCACTTCCGCCAGTTCTGTGCTAAGTACAACCAGAGGTGAGTCGCAAGACAGGTTGGAATGCCCCGCAGTCTCGTCGACTTCCATCTTTTTCCACTCCATGACCCTGTGCTCTAATCCCTTCAAATGGGCAGTCAATGCCTTTCTCCATTGAAAAAATACTTACTTCGTAGTTATAAGAAGTCCCATCTACTTCTCAAGCAGTCTTAAACTATAATTTTTAATGTACTGAAACTTTTCTCTATATGGATTTAGGCAGTCTTATCCTAGCTGTGTCCTCCAGAACCACATGGAAGAATCTTTCCCCCACATTCCTAAGAGGACTCAAAGAAAGTTATGCAAAAAAAGTCTATTCAGCTATCAACCAAACATGTTCTCAGATGAACATGATTTTGCCTCCTCTCCAATTTTCTTATAATGATGTTTATTTAAAAAAAATATAGCAATTGTGAGCATGAGTCACAACCATACGGATGTGCCTAATATAAGGTTTTCTTTATCATGCCTCAGGTATAACTCTTCTTCCTGTCAGGGAGGTCTGTTGAGAAGACTACAGTGGCATTGTTGCAAAGATAGTCTTGGGTATATTTATATCTATTATGAATTTAGGAGCAAGTAAGAAAATAATCCAACTTGAATCACTTTAAAACTAAGAAAATGAATTAGCTCATGTAATGAGAAATGTAGGAGTGGGATGGGATTTTCAGCTTGATTAATTTGGTAGCTCAGGGATTTCATAAAAGACTTTTGCTCTTTCTAGATCTCTATTTGGCCATGTGCACTGTAATTCTGATTTTTTTTCCTGATTTTAAGATAGCTGCCAAAGGGTAGCACAGTTGTGTGTCAATGTGTGTATTGTTGATGTGTTTTTGTTATTGTTTGATCATGTCTGATAGGAGAAAAATGACTGGCTCTCATTACTCTCAAAGACTGGTAAAGAACTTTTTCTAGCACCTTCTTAGGCAGTAGTATTAACCAGCTTGGGTTGTATACTGATTTACCATTTTGTATCTGTATATACAAAATAGTAGATATACAGCTGCTTTCTCTTAATTCAGTGAGAAGGAAGATTTGTACTAATAGTGTTTGGACAGGATATCATGTCTGCATGTTGTACTATGAATAACTACTACAAAGACAACAATATGCAATGTATTAATTATTGTAACTGTCCTACTAAACTGTTTTGAATCTGTCTTATTGCCTTTTGCTTTTCAATAAAATTAATTTAAAAAGAGAAAGAAAAAAATGGTCCAAATACCAGGCTGAGACTCATTAGAGTGCTGGGAATGGTCTTTTGCATAGAATCCATTTGAGATGGGTCAGTCCGTTCAGACTGTTATAACAAAATACCTTAGACACAGTAATTCAGCAGTACTCTACACTTATTTCTCACAATTTCGAGGAGAAGAAAATCCTAAATTGAAGTACCAGGAGATGTGATATCTGGGGAAGGGTCCCTATCACTTCTGGAGTAGTACCTTACTGCTACCTCTTCTGGAAGAGAGCAGGGCTGAATCCCCACATGAGAAGGAAGGGCAGGCAGCTCTGTGTAGCTCCTTTCAGTATAGATGTTAATCATATTCACAAGAGCAGAGCCCTCATGGTTGGGTCACTTTACAATAGATTTCACCTCCTAAGGCTATCATGATGGGGATTAAGATTCTATGCATAATTTTTTTTTTATTTTTTTATTTTTTTTCCTTTATTTTTATTTTATTAAAATACAAATGTCAATCAGACAGTTTCAAGACACCTTAGCCATACAGATTCGATGAATTAATACATTGCAAACTGTTTTCATAACGTTTTGGTATTGTACAAGGTGCATACATGAAATTATGTTTACAGGTTTTTTTATAGCTGAATTATATCAAAGATTGAATAATTATTTACCTAGTGGATGACCATAGCACTAAAAGCCGACATAATATCCTGTCCAACCACCATTAGTGCAGATCTTGCCTCTCATAGAATTATGTAGAAGCACAGCGTTATCTATCCCAACTGTACTGTCTATACACACACATCATGATTTTTTCT